>JAOVYU010000031.1:9870932-9884367 GCA_025674565.1 Synodontis membranacea | reverse complement strand
CTTTTCTGTCACTTTCACAGTCTCAGGAAAATCCAAACCAACTCATCACTCCACCTTCTCCAATCCAAGCCATGCCTCCATCACAGGACCCAGCTCCCCCTCTTCCACAGGCCTCACCTTGTCTTGTACAGGCCCACCTTCCTCCGCTCCTTCCAACACCGCCCACACCTTCTCCACCACAGACTACACCCTGATCAACGCGGAGTCTGCCTCGTCCAATAACAGACTCACCGCCGCCTCTCTTATCAAGGGCCCTGCGCCATCCTGTAGGACCCTGAATCGAATCGGTGGCCGGCAAGCTGCTGTTCCAGTAGCTCCGCCCCCTGCCCGACCCAGAGGCAGACAGGAAGTCCTACGTCCCGTGTTGATTTCGTTTCCTCCTCCTCAGCTCCCATCCCTGTGTCCAGCATCTGCTCCAGTTAAGAAAACCCCTCTGTTGTGTCAAACCTGGAGGAACTGGCCTCGCCCTGCCCCACTGCCACACACAAGATTCGGGAGCAGCACGCGCCCATGGCTCCGAGACACACGCATATGCGGATATACTGTGCCAAAATGATTGCCTTTATCTCTTCTTGTGTTTCTGCTAAATAAGATATGAAATTTTGAATAATTATTAATACCAGTTTTACTCTCTAGGTTAAACGTATATATATATAAAACATTGCTAAAAACAGAATTAAACCTTTAACACAGCTGTATGTTTTTGAAAAGCCTTTATTAGCACAGGGACATTATGGACATTAATACGGTGAATAAGGGACACGGGTGAATTTCACTTTGCTTTACTGTATTTTCCAGACCGTAAGACTTTTTTACATTTTTTTTTTTATTCATCACCAAATGGATCGTTGAACGTTCATTGCCTGTGTATGCACACCACACTGAGCCTTGGTTGCAGTCGGTTTTGATTCAAATCTATCTCCAGTTTTTTGCAACTCGGTCGCAGCACAGTAAATAATTAGCGCCGGTAAAAATCTCCAGACCAATCTGAACTTCAGGATCTTCCCTGCTTATAGTTCTTATTCAACAGTGGTGCCGGAATGGAGGCAATGGTACCTGCAGGTTCATCTCGTCTTCGGGTTTTATTAGAATATTAAAACATCTGACATTTCTTACAATTCGAAAACATCTGGACATGCCACACCTACAAGTCACACGCCTGTATGAAAGGAACCTTTAGAAAAAAAAAACAAAAGTTACACAGTAAAATATGCGTTTATGACATTTTTACATTAGCTTAGTTGCCTGTTGTCGCTTAGCTTGGTTGTTAGATGTACGGTAGAAGTTACACACAAGTTTATAGAAAGGTTTGTTGCTTTTACACTAACGTCACATTGAAACTCCCATAGAGACGCTACGTTATCTTGCAGTAGGATTAATAAGGTGTTAATGTCAGACTTTTGGAAATTCTTTTTGGAAGTTTCGGACCGGCTGAAACCATTTTACGTGTTGGTCAAAGGATTTATCTTAATATGTAACTCTGTACATCCGTATTCTTCAACTTTATAAACCACATCACTGGTAGTGTAGTACAGGTGAAGGATTTAGCTTAGTGTCTGAGAACGAGATGTTGCTGAGCTAATGTTTTGCTCTCAGAGCTACCGATTTATCCACTTGTCATCGTCTTGTAATTACTGCAATTCAGACACGCACCAGATCAGATCAGATCAGGATCGTAGCAAAACCTTCGGCTCAGGAAACAATACTGAACTACGGCAACATTAATGGGACAAACACCACACTAGACTTTACCAGTAGGGGGCTCCGAAAAAAGTGCAGTTTATGAGACAGATATCATAAATGAAAAAATAAAATAAAATAATAATAATAAAATAAATCACGTGCTACTTTAATGCAACGTACTGTTTTTCTCAAGGGAGAATTTTTATGGGGGTGTTTGGAGAAGAGTGGGTCTGACCCCCTTGAGCGAAAAATAGGATACTTTAATCATGTGCAAGCGGTTCTCTTAACCGAACATTTCACCCACTCAACCACATTACGTTTACATACTGGGTGTAAATTACAGCGTCGTTTCACGCGTCAACACACTGAGACGTTCCGAACATCCGAAATGGTGTAATCGTGCACCATGATGGCGTCAGGTTTATAAGTAACATGATTATGACACCAGAGACATGGAATTAGTCATCACTGACACCAACATGATGATGGTAACACAGCTCAAACACATTGCGGTTGGGTCCGTTGGCTTAAAAATGAGTGTAGTTGTGTGTTTTTGTCCAAGGCATGCTTCGGGGAGCGCCTAGACACGGTCAAAGTTCAAAGAGCTACGGGTGAAGCGTCACCCATCAGGACATCTTTTCCTTTTCCACTTCCTGGTTTTTGAACCTTTGTTTCTCCTTGGCCGTACAGAGTTTACTGTTTTTATTTACATGGCCCGCCGGTGACCACAGCCGAGCTGCACCGTCATTGGTGGGGAAGCTCAGGGGCGGGCTTCTTTTTCAGAGTGTCTATGATGGACTGGACGCCGCGCTTTACGCTGGTAGTTACGCGGCGAGTCACGGATTCTGAAGAAGATGGAGAGGAACAGGTGGACGACTTCTGAGAGGAAGTGTGAGAGACCAGGCATTTCTGATAGCGCAGCTGGAAAAGAGAGGATTGAGAGAGAGAGAGAGAGTGAGAGAGAGATGGCGATTCAGAACGGGATAAGTCATAAGTATTAGCACCCTACACACCTAACATTTTATAATACGCTATTACACATATATCCCAAAGAAGCTACAGCTGTTTAAATGCTGCTGAACACGTAGCTAGCTAGCTTACGATAATCGAATTATCAAATTTAGCCAAAATGAGAATTTATCTCGTGTGCAATGTGTGAAATGATTCTTAAACATGCTTGAGCCGCCTTCTGATTAAAACGTATGCAAAAGAGTGTGTGATCAGAAATGCATCATTGTACTGGAATGAAGTCGTAGGAAAATGTGTGTGTATGTGTTTAGGAGGGTGGATGGGTATGAGGCTTACCATGCAGGCGGACTGCACGGCTTCGGACACGCTCCCGGCGTTTGGCTCACACCAGAACACATGACACTGGAAGTGCTGGTTGCCCGTGTCCATGATGAAGGCGAATGTGTGAACGTCACGGCCGACGCCCATAAACGACAGGAAACGCACGCGGCATTCCACCAGCACTTCCTCCTCCTCCTCCTGCACACACACAGACACTGGATTGAGTTGCGGACTGTGTTCATTTCATCTTTACCCTTTCTGTCCCTTTCTTGCCCTTATATTTCTTTCTCTCATGGCTTAGGCCTGTAAACTACAAGGAGTGCAGTTGACGCTTTTTTCGGCACTCCCACTTCCCTCTCCTAAAAACACACACCTACTAGGATAGTGTGTGGATGAGGAAATTGACCTTTTCTTTGATAACGCTGACTGTCGCATCTTCCACATTCAGCAGCACTGCAGTCCAGTCATCCTTCCCCGTGGATGACAGCATACTGTCAATGGCTCCATTTATAATGTCCATCCCTGAAAGAGAGAGAGAGAGAGTGTTGAGACTGTAAACTACGTTTGGAGCATGTACACTGGCGTGAATGTGTGTGTGTTACCTATAGGACGAGACACTGAGGTCATTCCCAGGTAGAGAACATGGAAGCTCTGCTGTAGTTCGGTCTTTGGTGTGGGAAAGTCTACTGAGAGAAAACATTCACATGAGGCTGAGAACATTACTGTTTACAGAAAGAAAGAAAGAAAGAAAGAATAAAGAAACCAAAATATTTGTACAAAGACTGACCTAAAAAAAAACAGAAAGAAAGAAAGGAAAACATAAGAAAGATAGCTAAATGTATAAAAGAAAAAGAATAGTTACAAAATGAAGACATAAAGGAGGCGTAATCAAAAGGATAAGAAAACTAAGACTGAAAAAGAACTAAATAAATGTAATGAATGAATGATTCAGGAAATAAAGATGAAAATAAAACTTGCAGACAATGCAAGGAAGCAGGAGAGAGAGAGTAAAAAGTCAAAGAAATAAAGGACAAAATGAAAAAGGAACAATGAGGACAAGCATGAAAGAGGAGAAAGAAACAGAAGCAGAAATACGAATAGAAGTAAAGACAAAAAGGGAAGAACGTCCTTCAGCAAGGACGAATAAAAAGAGAAGACACAATAAGATATAAAAACAAAAAAGACTGAGGTAAGAAGAAAGAACGCTACCAAGAAAGAAAGAAAAAGAAAGAAGAATCCAATTAAAGAAAAAAACGAAGAAAGGAAAGTAAGGATGGGTTAAAAGAAAGAAAAAAGAAGCTGGTAAAAAGGACCAAATCGAAAAAAAAAAACTGCAAGAAGGAAAGAACGAAAGAAAGAAACGAGCAGGGTTAAAAAGAAAATGGGAACGAAAAGCAGGAGAGCTTGTGTAAAGTTCGCGAGATGTTTTTAGCCACTTGGGGTTTAGCGGTTAGTTAATTTCCTCCAGAATTGCACCCTTTTAAAAGTACAGGCTTCACTGTGCAGTAAATCTCATGCTGTGTCTTTACCTTGTAGCGGGACGTCGGTGCTGGACAGGGACGAGCCGCTCGCCGTTTTACTGCTCTTCTTCTCCGCCATGATCTGGATTAAAACAGTGTACAAATCTCAGATTACCGCGGATAAAAAAACTACACACTCGGGATATGGCTCTTACACCTGGCGGCCTTTTAATGTAAATTTTATGCATCGCCACAGTTTATGCGCTTATGTTATTACGGCTATAAACATAAAACATTTACGGCTTTACGGCTTTATCTCCGATACTTACAAAGTGCTGACACTAGAGACTCCTTCCATAAAGGTAAATAAACATCTCCTTACATGGAATATAATATAAACCTACTTAAGGCCTATTTATTAGGAGGTTAAAACCATTGGAGCGAAACAACCTCACGAGCCGGTGAAGTCTGCAGTATACTGTACTGCAAGGTACATTGTGACCGCAATGCGTAGACCTCCAATTACAATATGCCGAGAAATTAGACGTTTAAAGTCGTGCCTTTAAATCTGACTAAATTTACATTTTAGTATCACATCAAGGCTATCATTCAGGAAGCTTATCTGGTTTTGTCAGAATACAGACATTGTCTCACCCTTGAGCAGATCTGATTCAGGCTGGCAGCGATGGCTTCTGCAGGACTGTCACACTGGAACACGTGACATTTCAGCACATGTGTGTTTTTATCCCGAGCCACGTAAGCAAAATCCCTAAAAAGAAAAAACGGAGAACAAACAAACGCTAAAACATTCGCATCTGACGGCTCGTAACAGCAACATATACGCACAAAGAAATAAACTGGCTGGTTGTCAATAATGAAGAGCAAGGCATTGCCTTATTGCACAGAAACCGACAATCCACATGTCGCGTACATATATCCAGAATGAAACTTCATACAGACATTTAATTTATTTGGTTCCTCACTTTCATGTTCAAAGGAAAACAGGTTCTCCAAAGGAGCATTCACAAATCTTGCGCATCAATGCTACTGGCTCTAAAAATAACCACAAACACAGATGTGAAACGAGGATACGAAGTGAACCGGGCGCACTCAGGGACTACACACAGCAGTACCTTACAAAAAGTGAATCTCTTTTGTAGTTAATTCTCTCTGTGTGCAACCCATATACAGCATTCACATCCACCACCAATGCTCTTAACTACTTTCCGAAGCTTTCTGAATTCTGGCAGATGAGTCTTCTTGGGACGGATTCGATCCATTTTAATGCTTCCCGCAATAAACACTGATTCGAAATAGAGTGTGGGACAGATCTTTTTGTTTTAGAGATCTGTTCTTGTATAAAGTTTGACCGTTGACCTCTCCGCCACAGAAAGTCTGACTATTCCTGCCCTCTGCTGCAGAAAGGCTGATCAATCTTGCCCTTTCCCACATAGTCTGATCATTCTCCCAGGTCTTACCAATCCTGCCTTCTGCTGCAGAAAAGCTGATCAAGTGGATCCTGCCCTTTCCTACTGAATACACTCATCATTCCCCCTCCCTGCAACAGGAGTTTTGACCTATCCTGCTTCTCCCTCAGAAAGTTTGACCTAGACTGCTCTCTCTGCCAGAAGGGTTGACCAATCTCACCCTCTCCCACTGAAGGTTCAACTAGTCCTGCCAACCCCCCTGCAGAAATCTTAACCCAGTCCTGAAGAATCTCAATCTCCTAGGGAACGTTTATCCAGTCCTGCCCATTCCTCAAATGGTTTGACCTGTCTTGCCCTCTCCTGCTGAAAGTTTGATCAATCCCGCCCCCTCTGGTAGAGGTTTTCACCAATCTCACCCTCTTCCACAGAACCTTTGACCAGTCCTGCCCTCTCCAGCAGAAGTGCCCTTTCCCCACATAAAGTTCAATCCTTCTCCCCTCTAAAACAGGTCCGACCAATCCTGCCTACTGCTTCAGAACTGTCGTCAATCCTGCCCATTCCAACAGAACGTTTGATCGTATCCCCTTCCTACTACAGAAGTTTTAACCAATCCTGCCCTTTCCTATAAAAATTATGATCATTCCCCCTCCCTACTACATAAGTTCTGACCAATCCTGCTTTCTCCCCCGGAAAATTTGACCAAGCCTGCCAAATTTGACCAATCTCACTCTCTCCCGTTGAAGGTTTGACCTGTCCTGCCAACCCCTGCAGAAAGTTTAACCCAAAAGAAAGTCTGACCAAGCCTGCACTCTTCTGCTCAGTTTGGCCAATCATGCCCCCTCCTGCAAAAGTGTCGACCAGTTTTTATTTTGACCACTCTCACCTATTCCTGGAGGAAATTTTACTAATCCCGCCTCTTCCATACAATGTCTGATAATCCACTGATACAAGTTTTTTGTTATATCTTGCATGCATTCCTCCAGTTTACACTATGGTTCACTATCATACTTCTTGTCAACTATAGTTCTTTTGTTAATTCGTGCTAATAGCATGGTGTTCCTACACCGAATTGTGGTAATAACGTTTATGTCATATTCAAACTTGGTGGTACTACTGCTCTTTTGCTTGGTGTACTTGTGTACCCTTGACATTATCAAGATTAGCCAGAATTCTAGCTGGTACAGTACTATTCCAGAATACCAAATACATTGTCCTCAATGTATTCAGGAACATACTCTGGTACGATGGTAACATATTAAATGAATGGCACAGGAGAATCCTTCCAGGAATGTTAACCAGATCTGAAAATACAAAAGTGCTGTGGCATAAGCAGAAATACATAACACAAGAATGGAGCGCTGCTGTTTAACTGAGTGTGAGATTACGCGAAGCTGCTGATTGGTCAGCTGCTACAATAACCGTTGTGACATCATGGCCGGAAATACATTGGATTGGCAAGTGTAAAGTTTCTTCAAAACAAAAGTCTCCAGAGCGCACACAGTAATAAAGAGGGAACACACCACCAAAAACCAAACACTACGAACTCGGTAGGCTTCAAAGCCTGCACTGAATTATGGGATATCCAGTGGGAGACAGAGTTGCCTCATAGAGTGGAGTGGAAACCTAGCCTAAATACACCGCGGGAACAAAAAAAAGCATCCGTCTTGTTAACAGTACATAGTGTGTATGTGCAGGATGATTGACACACACTGCAGTAGCACCTACCCTGGAGCAATGCATTGCTGGGAACTTCAGTCCAGGTAGATAGAGGGCGGAGAAACTCAAGATGCAGCAGATGCTATTATTATACTCTGTGTGCGTATGTGTGAAGACCTTGGCTTTATCGCTCGAGCCTCGGCTGTATTTATGACTCTATTACCCACCATGTCTCTTCTTAATTGTACAGACAAATTCAGAGTCAATAGTCCAGTGTGTGTATGAGATTTACGTGACTCTGGCCTGTGAATTAGCTTGTCGTCTTCTTTCAGAAAGTTGGGTGTGTGTGTGTGTGTGTGTGTGTGTGTGCAAGCTCGTGTGTGAGAAGGACTGTAATCTGAGAGAGCAAGAGAGACCGACAGAGAGAGAGAATGTGCGTGTAAGCTGAGATCTCATCTCTATCTGTTTACGTTCCATTACTGCACTTCCGCAGGGACAAACTTTCATTACACGGCTACACACCTCGACTATTTGACAAGCACACACACATACACTACACATGCACGCGGCACTGCTCGGTAAAGATCCTATTTAGCATTACATTACATGAACCCTATGTAGGTGAAGAATTCCATTAGAGCCAAGGTAAGAGAGGAGATGAGAGAAAGTGCATGGAGTTAATTTCGCGTGAACGGTATAACGAGACCACAGTTTTATACATCTCTTGTTTATGATAGGGTTCTGTAATAGTGTATGAGATTGTAAGGTACACAAATGGAATCATCATGTCTTAAATGCTTACCATTTATGTACGAAATAAATCACTTGTGGTGTGTTGCTATGGGAAAATAATCCAAGACAGGGTGGTCTCGTAAATTTTAAACATATATATATATATAGTTACAGTTAACATTGTGGAGAATCTATGAAACAAATTCTTCTTATCGCTTACAATCAGAAATGTGGAAGAAAAAGAAGGAACTGAGAAAGAGACAGAGCTAATGAGGATCTGAGGAGAAAGAAGAAGCACATGTAGATCAGTTGAAAGAGGAAAAACGGACAAAGAAGAGAAACTTCGCAGGAAGGTGTGAGTGAAAGGAAGGTATGAAGAAGCAAGAAAAGAAAGGAGAAGGAGGCATGGGTGATAAAGGAAAGTGAGGAAGAGAGAGGGATTTGCATATGAATAAGAGAAGGAGATAGGGAAGAGAAAGTTAATCGGAGGAAGAGAATATAGAATCAAATGAGAAAAGCATAAAGAGCGGACAGGGAAGCATGGGAGATGAAGAGCCAAGGAAAGAGAGGAAGAGGGGAAAAAAGGAAAAACAAACAAACAGGAAAGGACACGAGTGAAACACGAACAAGGAAGAACAGAGACGAGATTAGATGGGAGAGGTATTTGAGAGGATGATTAATGGGGAGAATAAGAGGAGAGTATTAGAATGAGAAAGAAAGGAGTGAAATTTGAGAGGAAGAGAACAAGAAAGGGGGAATGGAGACTAACAAGAGAACAGCAGTGGCTTAGAATGTAAATGATTGAGCAATTTTTCTTCATTTGGGTGCACAGTGTGTGTGTGACTGGACTTCAATCGGGCAGGCCTGATAATCAATCCCTGAGTTCCGTTTATTTAAGCAAATTCGCCTCTGCATCATCTCATCAATCATCATCCCCGTTTGTTTACCATCTTCATTCCTTGAATTCACTTGGTGTTCTGTTCATTTGTCTGCACAAATGAAAAAGGACAACGTGTCTCGAGCCAAAACCACAGACACTAAGAACACAAACATTTCTCATAAATTATGCAATAATGTTCTGTATAAAAATAAATAAATGCAGCATTTCTTTCCACTGCAACGCTTGGTAATGAACAGAGTACAATACGCTGAATTACATAAAGTTTGGGGGGAGGGGGGGGTTTGCATATGAATAATCAAATAAGAGAAAAAGAAAGAATAGAAGAAAGATGGAATGGAGAAGATGATGGCAATAAGAGGATGCAAAAGTGAAAGCAAAGTGGAAATAAATGATATTAATGGAATTGGAGAGGAGAAAGGACAAGGAGGAAATGCAAAGTAAGAGGTGGAAAAGGTAAGATGAGCCAAAAATGCAAAAGGGATTAAAAGGGGAAGATGAGGAAGAGAGAATTAAAAGGGGAAGATGAGAAAGAGAAAAGAGAGAATGAGGGGCGAAAAAAAGAGGACATTGCAGGAATACATAGTAGAGAAGGAAGGAAGCAAAAGGAATAGGTGAAAAAATAATCCCAAAAAAGGATGTGAGGATATGTTGAGGAAAATGGGGTGATGAAATGAGGAAAAAAATAACCCAGGAGAGGAAGACAGTGGAGAAAGAGGGAACAAAAAAAAAAGAAAATAAAAGGAAGAGGAAAGCGTGGAGAGGACATGCAGAGAAAATGAGGGGAAGAAAAAAAAGGAAGAACACAGGACTTGGAACATGTAGTGGAGAAAGGAAGGAAAACGGTGTAATATTAGGTAAATTATGAAAGAAGAGGAGAGAAAGAATTGAACAGGGGAAGAAGAGGATAAAAAGAGGAAAATGGAGGGATTTTGGAGAAGAAAAGACAAACAGAAGGAAATAAGGAGGAAAAAAAAAGAAGGAAACATGGTTAAGGTTAAATTACAAAAGTAAAAAAAAAAAAAAGATGTTAAAGAAAAGACGGATTGGAGGAGACTTTTTAGCGCATGCAGAATTGAGACAATACAGACAAACACACACACACACACACACACACACACACAAAAGTCAAAGGATGTCTCTTAATGTATAGAGGCTAGGGGTTAGGGTTAGGATCTGGAGTTGGAGTTGGGGTTAGTGGATAAGGTTAAGGGGTAGGGGTTAACCCTAAGGGCTTAGGGTTAGATTTAGGGTTAGGTTTAAAGTTAGAGTTTAAGGTTAGGTGAAGGCAGTGTGTATTAATTAGCAACAGCAACAATTATATCAGTTGAAGGTCCTCAGAAGGAGAGTAAGCCACACATACACAGGCGTGTGTGTGTGTGTGTGTGTGTGTGTGAGAGAGAGAGAATCTGTCACGGTCGGTGGCCATTAGGCTAATATCGCTGCTTAATTATCCATTAGCACTGTAAAGTTGTTTACATGACACACTCGTCTGCTCTCCTGTCATCACAGTTCACCTCCTTGCCTGTAAATCAGCCTGGATCTCATTACCCATGAACACCTGCTCAGCACATTCACACTTCATTACCTATAAACCCTTTCAACCCATATCCCATGTCCTGAATGGTGCAACTAAGCAAGGTCTGTAAGAAACACACACCAAACTGGCAGAAATAATAATAAATTTAAAAAAAAAAAAAAACTGCACTACGATATGCAGCAACGTGTGAGGAAAAAAATGCCTCGTCATGCTAGCATGTCCATGACTTGCACAAATCCGTATGAATATTTGTTAAACGTTGTGAAAAGGACGACTAAGCACTTTCAGGGAGTCAGAACAGGAAGAGGAAACAAGTAGAGGATAAAAGGAGAAAGAGTAAGAGCGGTAAGAGGTGGAGATAAAAGCGGATTAATAAAGGATAAACGTGGACGGCTAGCATAAATCTCCTAGCCTAGCAGGGTTAAGCAGCTAGAGGACCTGGGTTTGGAGTATAATAAAAAGCTAATCATTGTAACTTTCAAGGCAGAAAATGTGATTTTGGCCGAGCAACAAATTGCCACATTAACATTTCGAGTGTTATACAACATAACGGGAGATGATAAAACATTAGCAAAAATGCTAGCCTGCAAAAGAGGCTCCCCTTTATGGCTAATGGGCTTGTTCTTTTCGAGCATTATAACATATAAGCTAACAGTTTTAAGCTAATAGCTTAAAGATTTTAGTTTCTGACCAGAAAATGAGCTTGTTTAGATCAAAAGTCTAGCGTCAATGGCTTCTTAATTGACTTTTTAAGTAGTGAGTAAGTGACTAAGCAATAAAAAAAAAAAAAAAAGTGGTCACGTGTCTAATGCATCATGAGGTGATTAGCCAGTATGTGAATTAATAAAGACTAATAAAAAATAAACAAGTATGTGATTTTTAAGCCCTCTACAAAAAAAAGTCGTCGGTAAAGTTTCGTCTAGGATTAAATTTTTGTTTTTATTTTCTTACTCTTACTGTGAGTTCTCTGTGCGGGCTAATTAATAGGACATAAAAACTGTTCTATTATCAACCAGATTGTGCGATGGGATTTGAAAGCATGTTCTCAAACGTAAACATTTAGGAGTGCGCTATTCGTCTTTTTCTAGCTGCTGAATCTACGTATTCTTCTTGTTACTCTTAAATTAAAGTGTAACCAGATTTATGCACGTTCAGTGTCAAAACACTTACTGACTCGTTTGCAAGTGTAATGAGTAGCTAGCATTAGCTTGAAATTGTTGTCTTGTCAAGCAAAGGGATGCGTGAAAAAGAATTTACTTTCTGACCAAGTTCTTGACCTATCTCAGTTTTGAAGACTCTAAATCTTCACTTTCCTCCACGTATTTTGTGTTGTGCATTGTGAGATGCTTTTCTGGCCAGCACGGTGGTAAAGAGTGGTTATTTGCGTCATCGTAGCCTTCCTGTTATGAGTGGCTAGCGTTAGTTTAAAAATCTCCACGTGACTGATAAAAGATGCATGCATTTATTTTGTTTTCAGATCAATCTTCCCAAACAACACTGCAGTAGTTACAGAGCACCCTCCAGGGCAGCTCTCTGAACATTTATTTTTATGCGCTGCAGCAAATTAAGACAAAACGAATATAACCGGCTGGAGGACAAACCAAAATCCTACTCCTGATATCTATTTTTTTTTTTCCCCCACATGCCTACAACAAAGTAGCTTCATGCAACAATGGGTTTTCTGAGGAAAACCAAAATATTTGTGTGATATTACAATTAGAATGCTAGTTCAAGGGCAGAACAGGATCTTGTAATATTATGTTGGCTCTTACAAAACGTTCACACTGATCCACAAGAACAACTTGTACAGGAATAACCACCCAATTTTCCCAATATATCCACACCAAACGTTTCGCTCCTAATTTCCCCCCACCGTGAAGCGTCGTTCTCGCGCACACGTTGCAAAATTTCTGCACAGCAGGTGTTTCTGGGCTTCAACTTCAGCTTCAATTTAAACGTAACAACCAATAATTATCAGCTGAATAATTATCGGACGGGTCATGTTTGGGTTAGTGTGTTGCTAGTGTATGACAGCTCATGACTAAAAGTGTGTGAATTGTAAGAGACCGACGGTGATTTCTGTGTGTATTTGAGTTTTCTTGGCTGGGTTCCAATATTGTTTTTCATGCACCCTAGTCCACTTGTCCATCCTACAAGTAACAATGCAGTTTAGAGTCCAGAGGGAACAAGTCAACTTCAGGAACAAAAAAATCTTTTGAAAGACATCGTTAAAACGAATCTGTATTTGAGAGATAATTAAGAAGTAAGGAGTAAAACGTTTGAGTGGTGTCACATGACCAGATGCCAATATTATTCTAAAATAGAGGTACGGAGAAACTATGGGGTGTACAGACAATTGGACTGCACTCATTTCAATACTGTATAAGAAAGTGTATTTCCATAGCAAGTCTATATTTTGCTTGACAAAAGATGGTCAGGTTTACATGTGCACATGCACCAAACGTCTTATGCCTCTGACGTTCCTGCCCTGCTACACACTCTGTCCCTAGGTGGAGTGCACTTCTGAATCATAGGAGAAGTCAGAAAGGGCATATCAAAGACCTGTGCCTATATAGAATTAAGGGTCTCTCTCTCTCTCTCTCTCTATCTCTCTCTCTCTCTCCCCCTCTATACACCATTCTACTGACTCCACACTTTCTGAGGTCAGATTTATAGACACACTGAGACCGTGAATAAATGAGTAGGCATTAAATTAGAGAGAGAGAGAGAGAGAGAGAGAGAGAGAGAG
>JAOVYU010000031.1:9697655-9714318 GCA_025674565.1 Synodontis membranacea | reverse complement strand
CCCGTTGTTCACCGGTTATATCGTCCATCCCGTTGTTCACCGGTTATATCGTCCATCCCGTTGTTCACCGGTTATATCGTCCATCCCGTTGTTCACCGGTTATATTGTCCATCCCATTGTTCTGCGGTTATATTGTCCAATCTTGGTGGTTTGTATTGACTTAGGATTGATTTTTTTTCTCTTTCTCTCTCTGTGTCTGGCAGGTTCTCCAATGTTCCCAGACTGCACCGTTCCACAGGAAGTCGTTGATTCGGTCAGATGGATCGCGGAGGCCACGTGGGCGCCGTTCTCTCTCTAGATCAGATCCGCTCCATACGTTCCAAGAACGAGTACACCGAAGGCCCCGTGACATCAGCGGCATCATCGCCATCCTCTACGACGTCGGCGCGGCAGCCATCGGCGCCATCGTCGTGGCGCCCGTCGCCACCTCCCAGAACGCTGAAGCACGAGAGGACTCACGAAGTCATCGTGGTCAACGTTAATAATAACAATTACGGAAGCGGCGGCACAGCCGGTGGCTTCTCCACTTCTTCGGGAAGCTCGCCGCCTTTCCGCCATGTGGTTAGAACTCAGCCCAAATCGCAGATGGCGCCCTTGCGGCCCCTGTTCCCTCCCTCGGACACTCTGCTGATGTCGAAGCAGGGGAAGTCGAAGGGCGAGTCATTGTTATCATCATCGTCTTCATCGTCCTCGTCGTCGTCTTCGCACCAGCTGATATGCGAGAGCTGTGGGAAGTGCAAGTGCATGGAGTGCACTTCGCCGCGACCCCTTCCCTCGCGGATGGTGTGCGACGGCCAGTGCGTGTGCTCGGCTGAGAGCGTGCTGGAGCACGGCACGTGCATGTGCCTCGTCAAGGGCCTTTTCTACCACTGCTCGAGCGAGGGTGGAGACGATGCGGGTGACTCGTGCGCCGACCGGCCCTGTTCGCTGACGCGGCCTCGCTGCCCCGCACGCTTCCTCTGCATGGCCCTCATGGCGCCCGTCTTCCCCTGCCTGCTCTGCTACCCTCCCTGCAAAGGGTGCCTAAAAGTGTGCCAGGTGTGCCACGACCGCCTGCGCCGACCCGGCTGTCGCTGCAAGAACTCAAATGCCGTCTACTGCTGGAGGGACGGGCAGGGACACACGCTCACACCAGGCAAACCAACCTGAGTGGCTCCGGACACACAAACGAGACACTAACAAACACGGAGCCGAAAACACAGGCACTAACACACACAGGATTAAGGGCTTATTACTTTTTTTTGGCCCCATTCGGCTTCCATACTCAAGCTAAAACATGCAGGGCCGAACATGTGCTAATACACACAGCAGGGAGTCCAAATCCACGCTAACAAAAACACACTGAGGTCTGAATATGTGCCAGGCATGTGCCGGTAATTAGTTATGCAACGTCAAGAAATTCAATATTGTTATCTTGGATGCTTTCAAAGAGATCATCAGTGTCACTGTGGTATGAGGACAGCTGTGTCCTCAGCTTTGCCAGCATGGGCAATCCCATAATTCTCTAGTGTGCATTGCGTAAATATAAAAAAAAAAAAAACAGTGCTAAAATGTCGTCATTATCGCAATATTAAACGTGTAGAACGGCACATGCCTTTAAAGCGCTAACATGCAGTGCGGGACGTGGACCCAGGGCGAGTCCCAGGACACACATCACCGATCATGAGAGGTAGAGGACGGACATGCCATCCTGACTATGCTCGAAATAAGCCCCGCCTGTTCCTCATTGATCTGCTGCTAGGAGGATGGAGGATGAAAAAAAAAAAAAAAACACACAAAACCACTCGTTTATTATATGTCACTTGGCAGTTTTCTTTTTTTTTCTTTTTTGTTTTGTTTTCGTTTTTTTGTTTTAACAAAACCAGTGTTTGCCTTAAACTGTCTGCGGGTCTGCTCAGCTACTCTATAAAGAGACAAAGTGGAAAAAGGTAAAAACAAAACAAAAAGAACAGACAGAAGAAGAAAATTTTTAAGTAAACGAGGGAGACAAACCGAACCGAATCTGTGAAGGACTGTCCGGCCAGCCCATAATAATGTAGCTGTTCCCAGATCGCCGTAGCAACCTGGTATTGTTCCCACACAGAGGGCTTCCCGTGCCTTCCCGCGGGTCGTCTCCGTGGAAACGACCCCTCCGTCTGGTAGTGTTTCCGGACGGACAGACTGGCGGACGCTCAAACACACACACACTCACACACACACTCCGTGGCATTCTGACATCATGGGTTTTTTTTGTTTCTTGTTTTTATTGTTTTGTTTTCTCTCCCCTTTTCTCATATTTTTGTAAAGAAAAAAAAAATGGTATGTTCAAATCCATCAGAGGAATCCTGGCTATTTTTTAAAAAGTTACAAAAAAGAAAATGTCTGTTTAAAAACATTTGTTTTTGTCATTGTAAAAAAAAATATTTATTAAGTGAAGCTCTATTATTTTATGATATTTATTGCGAAACAAAGACAGTCTTAGATTTACTCATGTCTGAATATAACAGAAATATCAATACTGAGAAATTAAAGGGTGACACAAACGTTATGTTAACTTTACTGCAGAAATATATGAATTAACTAATAATACATTGCCTCATGTCTTTATTTATATCTGTGTGTATGTGTGTGTGTGTGTGTGTCTAGCTTTATCTTATGACCTGCTGGAAATGTCTCGGTTTCTTTTCTGATGTTGTTTGTCTTCCTCAAAACAATTACCAAAAAAAGAGAGACATGAAAACATGAACACTTTATTCTCTCTCTCTCTCTCTCTCTCTCTCTCTCTCTCTCTCTCTCTCTCTCTCTCTCATTGATGTTATTCTTTACTTCTCTATCTATCTATCCACCTCGCAACAGGTCCTAATGTTTCCATTTTCCCTTCATCCCTTATTCTTTCTCCTCTTTTAGTAGTTTCTTATGTATCTCTCTTTATCTGTGTCTCTATTACGGTTTCCCTTTTATTCTTTCATTATCTGTCTTTCTGTTTATCTCTTCTTCTTTTTTTTTTTCTCAGTCCTGTGTGTTGGGTATTTTCATTTTTCTCTCTTGGCTGAGTCACAAAGAGGAATATCTGACACGTATTTATTTTTTGTTTTTTTGGTTACTCAGGTCAAGCGTAAGCATAGACTTCAGTGTAGGTCCTAAGGATAGTAAGAAAGTGTGTGTGTGTGTTAGATTGGGTCCATCTTGAGGCCACCTGCGTGACGATCATAAAGTGTGTGTTATCACTGCCTTGCATTTATTGCTTAGTTCCTGCTCCAGCCTCTGACCCGGAGTTCCTCTCTCAGCCTCTACAGAGGAACGAAGCTCACGTCGGGTTTTTGCACGACTTCTAAACTCCCAATGAATCAAACTGGAACAAAAACAAAACAAAAAAGTCAGATCTTCAAATCTTTTTTTTTTTTTTTACTCAGTAGCTCTGAGGTATTAAATATTCTGCCCGCTAATCCAGAGGTTAGCGACAAGCTAGCCAACACACCGCCTCACTGTAGGACTGTACTGTAGGAGGCTAAACTAATGCTAACAGTGTCCTGTGGGAATTTAGGCTAATTAATCTTTAGGTAATCAATAAATTATATCAAGATTATGTTAACTATGTATGTCATGGGTTTATGCTAATGCTAATACCTTGCTGCCTTTTTTGTCGCACACAAACTTTTTAATTTGAGCGAAAAGGTGACAGGTAATAATTATGAGTAATAGTTAGTCCCCTTAAGGGTCTGTTTAGCCTTGGAAATGTAAATATTTTTCAACAATTTCAAGCCCAATTTAATTTAGCTAACGCTGAGCGGCCATTTTGTGTCTGAGAGGAATCTGTGTTTTACAAGAAGATTGTTTTAGTGGCTTAGACAACAGCAGTGAGACAACTCTCTCCCAAATGGAGCTATGTGTGTGTGTGTGTGTGTGTGTGTGTATTTTCTCTCCCTGCAGGAATGCACCTTTTGTCGCACTAAAAGCCTTTTGTGTGGATTTGTGGCCCATTTCCTGTCAGAGCTGTGAAGAGCCATTTGGCTTGCACACACACACACACCGATTGAAAACTCTTCACACACCCCATACACACACACAGTTTTGAGTACACATAATTCACATGTGATTTTAGATACACAAAGACATCTAAATGCTTTACAAATGCTTCACACACACACACACACACAAACACAATTCATGCTCAAATAGTGCACATCAAATACACACTAATACAGTTTAACGCCGAGTTTGAAACTCAAAGCATACACACATTTTACACAGCAGGCACTTACACGTTTTAAAGTATGCACAAACTCTAACACACACACACACACACACACATACACTGTTCATAAATTCCTCAGTTGATCCAGTCAGTGAGCGTCAAAAATCCCCAGTGTGTGTGTGTGTGTGTGTTTTTCTTCTTTGTGTCTCACGCCCACACACTCTCTGAGCGGAAAGAGAACTTGACTCCATTTCCTCGAGGTGCTATTTACAGCTCTGACCTCCACACACACACACATATACACACTCTGGCTGCTGCGTGTACCAGCACGCTCGGAAACATTGTGAGTCATATAGGAAGCTACACACACACTGTTGCTGGCTAACCTGTATGACCGCAAAGAGCACACACACACACTTTCAGCTCAGAACTGAAACTCAGCTTGGACAACTAAACCTTGCATAATTCATTCTTCCCGTTATACAAGTGTATGTGTGTGTGTGTGTGTTTTGGCAGTTGTTTGCTTTGGCACACTTTGTTACAAGTAACCTGAAAAGTAGCATAAAATTAAATGATCAAATTATATTGATGACAGTGTATTTATAATATTGTAGAATAATTTTTTGTTGTTTTCTTTTTAGTTTGCTGGCAATATAGCTATTAGGGTGGTGCATAAGTTTGGCCTTTGGGAACAAACCATTTGCCATTTATGTGGTAAAGAATGAATACTGTTTTGAATTGAAGGATTCAGGTTTTGAGGAAATGACTTCATCTGTGCAATTTGGTAAATCCTCAATTTTTTAAAAAAAAATGTTGTCCAGAGAGTGTATGTTGATGTAAACAAGTGGAAATCTGATGGCGTTATTTCCAGTGAATAGGCTGAATGTGATAAACTTCCCATCCAAGGCTTAAAATAGTGTCTTTCGTTACTTTTGCAACACTTGACCTTGTGTTGTGGTGGAGGATGATGTTCTTTTGAAAATGGCCGCTGGATGATCATAGTTCAGTAATAAAGGTGTAATGCTCCTGTAGTGCACCTTTTCGAAACATTGAACCAGTTCCTGACCACAGAAATGCTGATTGCAGCACCGCCATAAACTTTCCACTATCGTTTATCCACTATTGAATAAGAATAGAAGGCAATAATGAATAAGAATCTTGCTCCATGCTTGACTGATAAACTACCTAAAATGTGCTGTTACGGGGAGTTTTGTTAAATAATTAAAGGTATTTACTAGGCCACGAATTTGTAAGCGCTATTTATTCGTTTGTTTGTTTAGTTAGTTATTTAGTTAATACATTGTTTTATTTATTTATTTTTGTTTCATTCTCTTATGTATACATTAATTTATTTATTAGTTAGTTAGTTAGCTAGCTAGCTAGTTGGTTAGTTCTAATCTTAACAATTAATCATCTAAAGACATTCTGTGATGTGCATGTTATGTTAAAATAGTGTAATGTATGAATAATGTGGAAGTGCTTCACATCCAAAAAATGTAGTCAATGACTTAGTGATTGAAAGCATTATTTAAGAGCGAAATTAGAACTGATTTATAGCCAACAGAAAACCAGTTGGAGTGAAAAACGAATATCTTAAGGTTGGTTTTAAAAAGAGATGTTTTTGCTTCCAGGAACTCGTTGATCAGAAGGTTGTGAGCTCAAATTCCACATCTTCCCAAGACCCACTAAGCAAAACCGTTGACCTTCAGCTGCTTGAACTGTTGCCTCTGTGAGTTTATAAGCGCTTTGGACAAATCCATCTGCCGAATGTGAACGTAAAGAATGTTAAAACGTCAAAGCATGGTGTTGTTCTCTTTCCTGTGTGTTCGCTCAGGAGCTGAATCATTCATCCATTGAGTCGTTGCTTGAGTTGCTTTGTGTCGTTGATCCAAGGACTAAAGGTTGAGGACAAACAGGAAGTGAATGTGGAGGAGGTTCTCTGGGTTCTCTTTCGTAGCTGTAACTTAGATGCTTTTTTCCCCCAAGACTGCGGGAGTGTGTTGCCCTCTTTTGCTTGTGTGTTTGGTGAAATGTTGAATCAGTTGGCCGTTGAGTCGTTTGTTGGGCTGCTTTGTGTTGGTTTTGGTCGCTGGAACATTTGCTGCTCAGCATACAAAGCGAGGCCGTGTGAGAGGCATTCACAGTTCACTTAGATTCACTGGGTTTCTCTCTCTCTCTCTCTCTCTCTCTCTCGCTCTCTCGCTCTCTCGCTGAATGAGTTCATCCTGAATGGGCCTCGGCTTCCGTCTTTGCCTTGTGTGTGTGTGTGTCTGTGTGTGTGTGTGTGCTCGTTCTCCTCATTGATTCCTTTCATCAGTATGCCCTGATTGATCGCAGCCTCTTCTGCGATCTATACAGGAAGTATTTCACAGCTCTACACACACACAAAAGGAAAGATGACTGATGTGGCCTTCAGATAACATCTCGTCAAATTCAATCAGCGAGAAACGTGCACTCTGTGTGTGTGTGTGTGTGTTTGTGTGTGTGTGTGTGTGTGTGTGTGAGAGAGAGAGAGAGAGAGAGAGAGAGAGAGAGAGAGAGAGAGAGAGAGAGAGAACAAAGGCATTTCTTTGGTGTTATCATGGGGCAACACTGCTTTAAACAATGCGACCCCCCCCCCTCCATTACCCTACCCGGGGCTATTAACCCCTACAAGAGCCACTTCCTGCGCTATTTATACGTAAACGCTGTGCTTCAGCCTTGCAGGACAAAAGAGATGATCAATTCACCCTCATCCCTTATTATACACCGACTTCTGCTTCTATGTTCTGGCAGAAAATCTACTTGACATAAAAAAAAAAAACCCTTCACTGTACTTTATATACTGTATATCCGAAAAAAGCATCTTATTCAATGTGTAACTGATTTTCCATTTTAAAATCATGTCTGTCAGCAAACTTTGATCTGCATTTCAATGTAGCCTAATATCATCTTTAAGCTAGCTGCAATGCTACATAATACTTTAGCTCAATTAGAATTTAGAATCAACAGTTGTTCATATTTCGCAACATACTTCAAATATCTTATTTTATGCACCAGATTGATATCCAGCTACTAACAAACTGCTTATTTAGCTAACATGGTCCAGTCAGAGCCCTAGCAGAAGCACTAGCTAGCTGGCTCCATTTAATATCGTATTTATTACCACTGTTAGCTAATGAGATGTTTACGTTTAACTAACATGCTAACTAGTTACTATATTTTAACTTTTTGTTTACCAAGTGTAGCTAACAGACAAGCTAATAAAGCATTTAGCTACCTTCTGCGTAACTCTAGCTGGCTGATTACATTCAAAACCTTATTTATTGGAGTTAGCAGATAGCCAGCTGTTTGTTTTGCTAGCATGCTTCTGTGACAATCCTTCTGTGTAATGCTAGCTGCCTAGCTGCATGTAAAAAAAAAAAAACAAAAAAAAAAAAACAGTTATTTGAACACACAATAATCTGTGGTATTAAAAAAAAACTAAATAGTGTGTGTGGTTTGAAGACAGTTACCATACCTGTAATTGGGAATGAACCATGCTAGTGAAACGCTAAATATACGTGTTATATTTTTGTGTATAAGAAAGATTTGTGAGACTTTACTTTTTTTTTGTTTAGCAATGTCTTGGAATTAAAAGATATTAAAGGTGATGGGGATAAACGTAAGACCACGTAAATGTCTGGACAAATACCGTGTGCTTCAATTTGTTCCTGAGCTGTTTCATTGTGTCGTGTGTGTGTGTGTGTCAGAAGGTTTTTTAAAAAAGATTAGACTATGCGTCCACCCAGATGGTTCCTGTCTACTGGGCTTTTTCAGTTTACTTCCTTAACTCCCCCCCCCCCCCCCCCCACACACACACTCTCTATCTATCTATATCTATTTCTCTTTTAAAGGCCTGGAAGTTGTCTTTTATTGCCCAGTTGTTCGGAAGTGACCTAGTGCCCTTGATTAGATAGGGCCGAGTCCTATCGGCCTCTGTCAGTTACAACCGTCTGCCTCTCTCTCTCTCTCTCTCTCTCTCTCTCTCTCAGCATGGTTGCTTCTGTGTGTGTGTAGGGAGGATAACAATGGAGGCTTTAGCGTGTCCTGCTTTCTGGTCGGGGGGGCGAAAAAGAAAGAGAAAGGGGAAGGGAAGCGACAAAGGGTGAGGGAGAGAAGAAAAGAAAAAAGGGGAGGCCAATGATAGTGAGAAACCCGACGTACAATATTCGTAGTGCATTACGGAGTGAAACTGATGTAGCTTTGGTTTGATATGAATGAGTGTGTAACACATGTCACTGGGTTTTAGACTGCCGTAATTATTTAGGTATGTGTGTGTGTGTGCTGTAGTGTGTATGTTTGTTCAAATTTACGCCAGCATGTGTTTGTAAGTTTGTATGTGAGTTAAAGTGTATTAGAATTCAGTTGTGTGTTAGGGTGTGTAAGTTTGTTTTAAAATGTGTAGCAGTGTGTGTTAGTAGGTATTTATCTGTTAAGGTATACAAGAGTGTAGTCATGTGTGTGTGTGTGTGTGTGTGTGTGTGTGTGTGTGTGTGTGTGTGTGTGTGTGTGTGCAAAAATTCAACGCTGAAGTCAGGTTGAGAAAACTGCATGAATGTGAAATGTAGGATTGAAATGAGAAATGAAAGTTCTGATTGTTTAGAGTTTGGAAGAAGGACATGAAGTTCCAGCCCCAGTTCCTAATGATCTTAAAAGCTGAAACAAGACTATCAGCTGCCGGGACCCTGAGTGTTAGATCACAGTATTGATGATTCCACTAATCCTCTACAAGCCCTTTTCTTTTCACTGTGTGAGATCTCACCCATCCACCCCCCCAACAGTCCCACCCTCCAACAGGTGAGTCTTTCAGATGCTTTGATAACATCCTGCTATTGCCTCTTTATTGATCTGAGCTGTTGCTTTTCAATGGCCCTCTTCTTAAAAAGAGCCCTAAAGCTAATCACAGCCATCACTCGTTACGACCCCACACACCCTAGTGTGTGTTTTAGGGAGGGGTGATGGGGCTTCATTTCCTGACGGATCAAACACCTCTATGGGTGGTTAATTTATTGCCCTATTCATTCCAACAGTGCTGATTCTGCATTAAATGCCATAACAAGAGGCTGTGATAGGTTTAGATGCCTGATAGAAATCCAGAATTCTGATTGGATTTAGGTTTTAGATCTTGGTTTGGGACACATCCACACCAACCTAATGATGGTCTTTGTGTGGCCTATATAGCGGAAAGGTTGTGTTTCCGTCTATGCACCAGACCCAGTACATCGGCTATATGGTTTGAGACATGTCCAAATTGGAATAATATTTGTCAGGCATTTCTGATGTGTCCTCTGCGAATGGTGTGTGATGATGCTGAGGTGTTTGTGATGGTGTTTTTGTGATGGTGCTTATATCATTCATCATGTTCTACATAGTGTTCATGACAGAGAACACTAAATAGCCACCTTTTTAGGATTAAGTGCATGTTAGAGCTGACAGGAAGTTGAGAGTAGATGCTGTCAGGCTGTAGAATGTGTACTATCAATAGGAGGAAAAAAAAGTATAATGCTTTTTTCCTTTTTTCCTCTTTTGAACAAACATTCTGTGAAGCAACAATTTACGTGGCTGACTAACGACAGGACCATGAGGAGCCGAGCACTGCAATCAGAACCCAGCTTGAATGGTTTTCTCATTCTGATCCACACACACACAAACACACACACACACACACACACACACACACACACACACACAGTCCCTATACCTCCAAAATCACAGGCAGAACCACATCGGGAATATTTAGGGCCGTCGGCTGTGTGAAGATGAATGCTTTGCAATGGAGGAGGAGAAGCAAGGGCACCAGACACACACACATATGCACACTTTGAGTCGAATTTCAGTTTGGCTGCTGAGCACGCCGTCCACGCTTCAGTGGAGCTGAATGGAAAAGTCCGGAGAGCAGGAAGTTTTTGATTAGCGGTTTGCCTGGAGAGAGAGAGAGAGAGAGAGAGAGTCTAAAGTCCTTGTTGGATTCCTTCCCACTCTCCTTCTGCAAAATGTATTTAAATTTTGGGTCTCCAAATGAAATGGACGTCCTGCAGTTGTCCAAACCATTCCCCCCCCTCTTTTTAACCACATCCAGCTCAGCAGGGAAAAACATTGAGAGCACACGGATCACATGTCTTTAAATTGGACTACTGATCTCCAATCAACTTATATAAATCATGTTATTTAAGGGAAGCGTTTAACCAAAAATGAAACGTACAACATTTCCCTCTTAAAGTAGTCAAAAAAGCCAAGACATGATTGGTGTCTGAAGTTAGAGACTAAAGTCACTAACAAGTAAACTTACCCCAGACCACATTGTCAAGTTGTTCAATAGCAGACTTTCTTATACGTACAAGTAGTGCAACGTTTCTTCAGGTCGTACCTCCAGCCTTATATTTAGAAAAACGTATAGTTGTGGTTTCTTCTTATCTTGTCATATGCATATACAACCTAATACAGATAGCTTGCTTTGCTAATATATAGATTTTCAACACTAGTCAGGTTTAGAAGCATTTTGATTACTAAAAGTTAAAAAAAATATATATATATATACATTGGTCACTACACATCAACAATAAACAAACTACAGACAAGAAAAGTGACACTTCTTGTATAGTTTTTATTAGTATGCGGTCTATGTAAGATATAAGTGTATAAGTGATCGTAGATCAGCATGGGTACTCTACTACGTGCTAATTTAAGCAGAATAAATAAATCTTCCTATAGCGAACAGTTCCCCCCAATCCCTTTAAATGTCAAGTGTGACAATGTGTATTAGCTAAATGTGTATTCCACCCTCATCAAATCCCCGTTGTTAGATACAAGCTCTTCTGTTGTTGTTTTTTTTGGAAATTGGCCATTAACCGTGACAAACCTTTACCTTACTTATCCTAGTGAACATATTATATATACATATATATGCACAATATATATATATATTTTCCAGAATTTTTACCTCAGAATATCTCAAAAGTCACCCAGTACTTATTTAGTGCTTGATCTTCAATGCTAATGTAATGCTAGCAAGTAAGGAAACATATCGCTACTGTTGCTCTTTAGCTCCAGTCTAACTGCATTTCTTAATCATAACAAACTCACTTCATGACATAATTTGTCTCGGGAAGAAATAAACAGTTTCTTAGTTTCAGAAAATGTTTCTTAGTTTCAGAAAATGTTTGCTATGTGCCTTGATTTGTAACCCTTAAAAAAAAAACATTTGATGATTATGGCAGCATTTTGCCTCAAATGAGCAGGTTTGAGGTTTTCCTTTTACACAGAATTAGCAAATGCAGAACATGTGGTTGTCTAGCGCCTAGCATGCTAATGGCATGATGAGGTCAAGGGTATTAAAATAATCTAACGAAATGTGTAAATATGATACCACAAAGGGCACTAGACTGTTTGTGATTCTGAACAAATCCACAATGTTCTTTATTAGAAATAAAAATCCAACAATCTCAGTGTTGCTGTTGTGCTGTTATTAAAAATACTGTAACTAGCTAACAGACTAGCAGGGTTCTGTGATTAGCCTGAAGTAATTGTTGTTATTTATCCTGCATTTCTTTTGTATAGGAAACTCATTCACAGTAGTTTTATTTCTTTGTCACTTAATTGCTCTGAAGATTAGCTCTACGTAGAATATCTTGTACTCATTTCTCTAGTCTAAGCTCTGTTTATCCGATAAATTCTCTGTTCTGAACACGGCCTCTGGTTTTGTGTATATCATTGTCCTGGTTGTAACTTGGCCTCGTTGGTTCTAAGCCAGACAACACATTCACAAAATTGCTGATCTCAGGCCTGTGGACATTTCTAGCTCACAATTATCTCCAATCTTTGCATGCTGATTCCAGGTCAGCAGTTCTTTTGTGTGTTTTTTCCCCTAAATGCCCCAGGGGTAGCAAGTATCAAGTGTCTTAATGGAACTGTTCCAGGATCAGATCTGGCTCTTTGCCTCTAATGAAGCTGATTATATGTCAGAAGAAGTACTGATCCTAGATCAGCCAAGAGATGCTTTGTGAAAGGTCCAGCTCTCAGGTTTCAGTGTGTGAAAGGAGACAGGAAGTGTGGATGTTGTGTTAGTGACCAAGGCTACTCTTATTACCGCTCCTTTCAAAGCAACTGCATGCTCCTATTCTTTTCTGCAACGCTGAAGCTTCTTAGCTCTCACAGTGTCGGAACAAGCTACCGTTTTTATAGTTTCATTTCCTTAAACATACCCCACCTGTAAACAAGCACAGGGCCACTGATAGACGTTTTCTGTTTCCTTCTCATATTACTTACATTCCAATTTCCAGTCACACCCATGGCTGTAATTAACGACTACATCATAATGCCATGTAGCTATTTTGTTTCATTAAGTGTCCTCCACCCATTGAAATTATTTTCTCTTGACCATCTTCTTTCTTTTCTCCAACAATAAATGTGTAATTATAGTTATGGAATTCATTATAATTGCGTGCTGTTACGGGATTAATCGTTCTTTTCCGTCACTTCATAATTATAGGAACGAAATACAGCTCTGAGTTACACAATGACTCTGATTCCTTGATTCTGTAATAAAATAGGTATATATAATTATACTTACATAATTAAGTCTACAGAAAAATCATTACTCAGAAAAAAAACAGTCACCCTGGAACGTCTGTACTATTAATTCAGAGTCAGTTCACAGGCAGTCAGAGCCTTCAGGCTTGAATTGCTGGGAGTCTTGCAAATGCATGTGCCAAGGTCAGATACATCCTACTTAGAGATGTTCAAAAGATGTATGGCAGGAGATGTCTGGTAAAGCCAGACAGACTGGAAAACTCAGATCAAGTCATGTAAATATCCAATAATAAAAATATACACACCGGAAATGACCATGCATGAAAATTTTGTCAATGTTTTTCAGTTGGATGAATATCCCGTTAAGTAAATAGCATGTAAGCCCAACCCACAGGCTTGTGCATACTTGTTTGTTAGCTACTTGGAATCTCAAGCTCTATAATTTTGTAGTAAATAGCATGATTGTACGCCAGTGGAACATAGGAACATTTTGATAACCATCCAGCCCAGTACGATGTTTTTTTTTAGTGCATGAGGTTACAAACAAGCTCCTAAATATAAGACAAAAATTTGTACTTTTTAGTAAAAAGTAAATCGAATGAAGAGAAAACACCATACTTAATGCTAAAGTCACATTTAGACTTATGATTAGATGGTTTTGTAATAACTGTACAATTTTATGCAATAAGTGTGTATTTCTACTGTATGCCAGTAGATAATTCAATCTCTTTGTGGCTTCTTGGTTGCTAATTTCAATAAAACACCACACAAACCCCAACTGTTTATTTATTAACTGAGTTACAAACAAACAAACAAATAAATAAATAAAAACCATGTCCAACGCCTGCATGTATCTGCTGTTCATTTAGCTTTCAATTTTGTGATGGTGAAAATGTGTAAAACGTGTTATAGGGCTTCTTTTCATCTCCTTCATTCCTTTCTTCTTAGGGCACTTTGAACCCAGTGCTATTGCTGGTAGAGTAATGAACACACACCAAAAAAAAAAAAGAAAGAAAGAAAGAACATGCAAGAAGAAAGCAAACATGCCTTAGGCCTGCGTCCCACTGCTGATGTTGAAGAAGCAGCTAAATCAGAACCAAATGCCTGCATGCTAATATCATTCAATATTAATAACAGCTTCCTGGCCCAAGCTGTTTGGCATCTGTGTCAAGTCTGCTAACTTGTTTTTTTGGCTTGTTTGACCAAGGTTTTTCATCCAAAGACTACTTTTCTAATTTTGAACTATTTCATTTACAAAAAAACTAACCATTTGGAACCCAAAACTCCCAAAACCCAAATGGCCGCCACATGACAGCTACAAGGAGTTGGAATTGAAAAAAAAGAAAAAAGAAAAAGGTTTATTTCTTCTTCTACCAGTTAGAAATTCGGAAACATGAGGGCTGCAGAAAAATGTAACATGTTGGTTCAAAAAACAATAACACGTTGTAGCCTGACACCAAATTTAAGCCAGTTCTATCAAACAGAAAAAATTCTGTAGCCAGTTTCTTTTTTATACTTTGGGCAACAAATGGGTTTCCCAATAAGTTCCAATTCTGTACAATTTTTGGCTACTTTACTCTTGTGATGCTTGTGGGTTAGAGTGCTGAAATATCTCTGGAAATCTCCGAATAAATAGCTTGATTCAAATTGTTTGTTGTGACCATAGTTGAGTCTGGTTCTCATAAACCCACACAATCAGTGTATCAGAATTCTAGACAGTTAATATAGGGATAATATAGGTTGTGTCAATATAGGGATCAAAGGTTCCTTCCAAGGTGTGAAGAAATTACAGAATAACAGTAGTGGTACAATCTCATTTAACAATCAGAAATGTAACAAATAAAACTGTAATTTATTTATATATCACTTTTCAGGTTGAGTGAAATCTTTAGTGAAAACATTGCTAATATTCTCTGGGACCATACCAGAGTTCAGGGGCAATATCTGGCAAACATCTATCACTGACTCGGCTATACTTGATCGTAGAAATTGATAGTAAAACTGTCTGACCTAAACGGAGTGCTCAAGATGGGTCATTCCAGAACACCCGGTGCTAAACCATTTAGAGCTTTATATGTTATGACAAGCCATTTATAATCAATAAATGAATTCTAATACAAGCCCAAGTCTGTATGCATGGGACTGTACATTTGGAACATTTATTCTTCAGGCAACCATTTCAAACATCTGAGGTGATGAACAAGAGGAAGGAGAAAAACGTCAGGGTCAGTATTCAAGATCAGATCAGACTCAAACAGTGGGGGAGAGAGAGAGAGAAAGAGAAAGAGAGAGGTGGAGGAAGAAGGAAAAGTGGAACCAGCTGTTTGGTCTTTATAGCGTCTTGACTATAGAGACTCATAATGGTTCAGAGTTTTGCTTCAATCAAACGCTTGATTGGTCTTTACAGGAATATTAGTCATGTTCCTCCTTTTTTATTCGTCTTTTTAAAAAAAGTGATGGTGGCGGAAACCAAGTGGGGTGATAAAAGAGGCTAAAAATAAAAAAGACTCTGTGGGCTTCCAGTCCTTTCTCTTCTCTTCTTTTCTTCTGCTTTTTTCTATGCCTTTTTCCCCCCAAAAAACACAGAGGTGTTTCCAACCCCCTCCTGGAGCACAGGTGTTGGTTGGAGCGTTAACAGACAGACACACACCCCCCCACACACCCACCCTCCACACACACACACACACACACACACACACACACACACACACACACACACACACACACACAGAGTAGTGCGTTTATCCTTTGTGGGGACCTCCCATTCATGCCTATGGACAACCTTAACCTAACCCTTACCCAGTCCTAACTTCAACCTTAAATAACTACACAAAATTCAAGTCTTTTGGCTATTTCAGGTTTCTGATTGTTCATAGATTTTTTGTAAATTTGAGCTTTCCTTTGTGGGGACCAAAAAAAAAATGGCCCTACAAGGTAAAAACAACAGGTTCTTTTCACATTGCAGGGACAAATGGTCCCCCCACAATGTAATATAAACATAACACACACACACACACACACACACACACACACACACACATATACACATTGCGGTTCTGAGAAACCCAGACAAAACCTCACACACATATGTGGTGTCTGGTTTACAGATATAGAAATATATGCTAAAGAACTTTTTATTCAATACTCTTTTTATACTATTCTATTTACTGCACATTTCTTCAACATAGCATTCATAAACAGAAATAATTTTTTGTTTCAGTGCAGTATTGCTGCATAAACGGCTTTAATATTGTTGAGAAAGTTGACTTTAATTCAATAGGATTTTGGATGCTACATTCAAATACGGTCATGTACACGTCTACAAAGTTGTACAAAGTCTTTTCTTGCAAATTTAACAATACATCAACAATAAAACTGAGGAAAATTCTGATATTCTCAACAAGTTTCATTCCTTTTCACCGTATATTTTCATTGTTTTGACAACCTTTTTGTACTCTGTACCTGTTCAACAATGAGAAAGAACAACCATACTACACATCGCAGGACAGCAGGTAGGAGTGTCTAATATGTACTGTATTTTACCATAGCGTTGGCAAATACTCTGATTGGTCAGAAGGTGTTGATTAACTGACAGGAGGGCAGGCCGTAAGGCAAATTACAAGTTTATATTAAAACAATACCATTTCTGTAGTAACAACTTGTGCAAGAGAGTGCATATAAACTGATTGATATGGTATTGTTTATGTGAAGTGCTTTTTTTTTTTTTTTTTTTATCTTTATAGGAAGAAGTCTCCAGTGTTAGCGCTTTGTACCAGTCAGAGGTAAAACTGTCATTTTTAAAAAAAAAAATTTCAGATATTCAATTTCAATTCAATTCAACTTTATTTATATGGCGCTTTTAACAATGGACATTGTGTCAAAGCAGCTTTACAAATTTTGCTTCTGAGTTTATGAAACTATAAATTTATCTTATATATA
>JAOVYU010000031.1:9661762-9672033 GCA_025674565.1 Synodontis membranacea | reverse complement strand
ACACACACACATGCTGAAAAAGCATCTTGAGCTTGATGTTCTCTCCCAATGCTAGAATTTTATTTCTATTTAGTGTTCATACACTAACATATTTAGCCATCTACTAACAATCATGTCTGCAAATTAATGAGGTATATAGTCACATTCATTTGGCACTTGCTTTTATAAGATCGTGAAGCAAACACACAGAGCGCTCCTAAGGTATTAGAACGGTATTTTGTTTTTGCTGTATACTGAAGATCAAAATATGAATATGATGTGACAGATGAAAATTTCCTCTTTCATTTCAGAATACCGACATCTAGATGTGTTATATAACTTAGAACAACTTCAGCACCATTTGTTTGAACTTAACAATTTTCTAGCATAGTGACACAAAATATTGGAACATGTGACCGACAGGTGTTTGTTGCCCAGGTGAGTCATGTTAGATTAAACAATTAGGAGCTCTGATTGGTTACGCTTTGTTTGAGCCCAGAGTTTCACTTGTTAAGACTGCATTTGCTGTTACGAAGGATAAACCAACGCGAAGGCCAGAGAGCTGTCTAGGAGAAAAGCAAGTCATTTTGAAACCGAAAAAAAGGGGGGGAAATGATCAGAGGGATTGCAAAGTACTGGGTATAGCCAATACAACAATTTGAACCCACAACCTCCACAGGGCTTGGGTGAAGGTAACACAATCCAGTGTTCACAGCAGACTTCTACAGCAGAAATGTAGAGGCTATGCCATGAGATGCGAACCACTCATTAGTAGTAAAGATCATTGGAATTCACACGCAAGAAAAACCAGAGATGAGCCTACATAAATTGTGGGACCATGACTAATCTCTACCAAAGTGATGGAAAGGGCAAAGTGTGGAGAAAGAAAGGATCAGCTCATGACAAGCTCATCGGTCAAGCATGGTGGAGGTAGTGTCATGGGTGGTCTTGCACGGCTGTTTCTTAATCTTAATGGACGATGTCACTGAAGATAGTAGCAACGGGATTCATTCAGAAGCCTACAGAAACATTCTGCCTGGCAATTTACAGAGAAATGCATCCAGTCTAACTGGGAAGAACTTCACATCGCAGCACATCCCAACTAAGGACTTCATCAGGGGGAAAAAAAAGTGGAAGTCAATCACCAGACCTTAGCCTAATTGAGGACACTAAAGGGAGAACCCCCCAATATTAACTTTAATTCACGTTCTCTATTTGTCCCTATACTTTTGCTCACCTAAAAACCGGGTGCTCTGCCAGCAATGGTGCTGAGTTCAGGAAATTACAGTGATCTATTATCTCATATTCATCGTTTGATCTTAAACGCAAATGTCTTTAGTGTATAGCAAGAACAAAAGAAACGGCCTTGTTGTTCCAATACTTTTGTTTCGCACTATATCAATTTTAAGCCTATAGCCATTTTCACTAAGTTCCTGCTTTGAATATTATTCTCCATCCATCCGTTTTCTATACCAGTCACTAATCCATTGCAGGTCCCAGGAAAGCCGGAGCCAACCCCAGCTGACTTCCAGGACAAGGGTTAAGGTTAGGGCCTTAAATTGATCATGAAAGGAATCAACAAAAAAAGTAACAAAGTACGGATAATCTGATTGGTCAGAAAGATGCGAATTAATTTTCTATAACAGCAGCTCTGACAGTAGTGCTGCCAGAAAGTTTAATTTTAAGGTTCTTATTCTGAGATTCCCAACAGGTATTGTTTCTATAGTAGCAACTTACAATTACAAACTAGGAACCCATTTAAAATTAATGACATGTATGATGGCGTTCGTGTTGGAAAATTTTGGGTTGGTTGATGTAGATATTCAGAGTAAAATAGGGCTTGATGAAGCCTCACTCGGTGAGTGAGTGAATGAGTTCAGAGTCATTCCTCTCCTTCACTCTTTCCATGACAGTTTGAGCCGGAATGGCAGCGTGTGTATCGCTCTATTTCCCGCACTTAAATGACTCGAGTGCCAGGGAATGGCCGCATCACTGTGCCGGTCTGTCTTTCTGCATCTGACTCAGCTATGCCAGTGAGAAACACCCTGTGAGAAAAAAAAAAAAAAACCCAAAACAAACAGAGTAGCACATTTTTTAGTGGGTTCCCCTTCCGAAGGAGTGTGCGGTGATTCATTGGCTCTGAGTAAGCCGGTTCACTGGATTCAAAATAACACAGCAAAAGAAAAGAACAGAAATATGCCAGCTCACCATTAAACATTTCCAGTTGCGGTCTGTTTGGAATGGCTCACGTTGATGACTTCAGCTGCTGGAGTAGCACACTAATCTGGGGAACAGGGTGAGTGATGTTCATGAACACACATTTTGGGATTTGGGTCCCGATGCGGTTTGTTCATCGTTCTGTCACGTAAACACCATCACACACATCTCATCATCATCATCATCATGCATGCATGCATGTTCATTTCCCAGAATTTCAGGCCGCCAATGCAAATATTGCTCCAGCCCACCATCACTAATATTTTATCTATAAGCCACCATCACAAATATCTTAGGGCATTACCAATATCAAGGCATTTTGGAAGTGACAAAATTGCATATGCAATATATACTGTAGGTACAAGTGATCATACTTATAGGTTATCTGTTCTGCCTTTGTTGAAGTGCATTGTGGGATTGGATGGACTTTGGATGGGACCTTGTTGTCTTGGGCATGGCTTTTTATAAACCAATCTAGAAACGCTATTGTATTTTTGGAGTGTCATAAAACACTGTGAATACGGAATGAAACATGGGAAGGACTGGGCATGGAATAGGGTCCTAAATAATGGACATTTGGAACATGCCCAAACAAACTGCTGTCCTACTATCACACAATTGCAGACACACAAACTCAAAGGTAATATTTGTAACCAATGTTAAATGTTCATTAGGGTTAGCAGATTGCTGTGGTACACTATATGGACAAAAGTTTTGGGACACATGGCAATTACATCTACAGGAACCTTTATGACATCCCATTCTAAATACAGTACATACGCATTAATATGGAGTTGCGCCCCCCCCCCCTTCCCCGCAGCTATCATAGCGTCTATTCTTCTGGGAAGGAGTCTGTTCTTCCAGAAGCCAGTCAAGTTCTTCCACACCGAACTCACCCAACCATGTCTTTATGGACCTTGCTTTGTGCATTGGAACAAGAATAGGGCCTTCCCCAAACTGTACCCACAAAGCTGGAAGCATAGAATTGTCCAAAGTGTCTTGGTATGCTGAAGCATTAAGATTTTCCTTCACTGGAACTAAGGGGCCTAGACCAACCCTTGAAAAACAAAAAAAACTTTACAGTTGGCACAATGCAGTCAAGCAGGTAATGTTCCCCTGGCATCTGCCAAACCCAGACTCATCCATCAGACTGCCAGACAGAGCAGCGTGATTCTTCACTCCACAGAACACATGTCCACTGCTCCAGAGCCCAGTGGCAACGTGCTTTACACCAATCCATCTGACGCTTGGCATTGTCCTTGGTGATGTACGGCTTGCGTGCAGCTGTCCCATGACAGTACCATTTTGAATTCACAGAGCTCTGCAGAACAATCCATTCTTTCACAAAGTTTTTTTTTTTTTTTTTTTTTTTTTTTTTTTCCCAAATGTAGACTGCATGGCTAGGTGGCTTGATTTTATACACCTTTGGCAATGCATCTGAATGAAACACCTGAATTCAGTGATGGAGAGATGTGTACCAATTACTGGAATTACTGCTGTTACTGGAAAAGAATCAACTTTGGGGTGGTAACAGTAATTCCAGTTTGTGCCGAGGCACATCAAACCACCTTGTTGTGTTTAATTTCTTACATACGACTGCATAGCGTTAAAAAAAAAAACAATTGGAAGCCTTTGATTCCAAATCCTTGAATTAGCTTTATAATGACTGACATTGCGATACACTGTCTAAACATACAACTCAGGATTCTCATCCCAGTACTCAGTAGAGTCAAGCACCTTCCAAGCACCTTCCAGGCTTACTGCAAGTCAGACATCGGCCAGGATGGTAGTCTTTAAGCTCTGGGTTATGCGCAAGAACAATTCCTATTCTAAACCTTAAAGCACATTACAAAATAACACATAATAGCAGTTATTATACAATCTAAGTGGCCTAAGATGGCTGCATGATTAAGCTGACCAGATGGGCGTGTGATTTTGTAGACAAGTCATTTTAGTGAACAGATTCAAATGATGCAAATCACTGAAATTACTTTATCGTTTAATTATAAGAATTGCGTCGATCCTCTTGAAAGTGTAGCTTAGGCACATTCCACTGAAATGAATATTTAAATGGCTATAGGCTGCCTTATAGCAGTTTTCAAAATGGAAAAAAATATTAAGCGTGCAGGATTTTTAGACAGATTTCTTGTTTGTCAAAGTCCAGTCGGCTGCAGCTGAATAAGCTTAAAAATTAACAGCAAAAAAATTCACAATCAGGTGAGATTTATTTAAAATGGAGCAGGGCCGACAGCCCAATGATCCAGCTGTTGAACTTTTTTAAATATTTTTTTTATTAACGTTATGATGTGTGTCCTCAATGTTTGATGAAAACGCTCACACACCTGTTGGGAAGGTGCGAGCGTTTACATTAGTGGTTCGGATTTCGGGAATCTTGGGACAGCAGGTCGGGCGCTCGGGTAAATATTTAAAAAAAAACACAAGGTTCAGAAATATTCATAGCCAGGTAGGTTAGCTCTCTCTAACACACACACGCACACTGGCTTGTACCGATCTAATACGTAGCGCTGATTAGCACAATTCACGCCGTGCACATCTGCTAACTTCCTGTGGTGTTAGTTAGCTTGCTTTATGTGGTGTGCGTTAGCTAGTTTCATGCAGTGTGTGTTAGCTAACTTCATAGAGGGGCGTGATAGCTTGTGGTTCATGTGGTGTTTGTTGGTGCACGCTAGCTTGCGTTGTGTCACATGTGCAGTGTGTGTCATCTCACGTTATGTTTCACTTCACGTTAACACTGATTGCTGTTACGTAATCACACTGTGTGTATGCGGTGTACATGAGCACCAGTTTGAAAAGATGTGTTGGCTTCGCATGTTAGGTTTTTTACTAATAACATCACTGAACATTAACAGCAACCAGAACTTATCTGCTCTATCTCTCTGTCTGGCTGGTTCTCCTTGTCTTGCTCTGTTTCTCTCTCTCTCTCTCTCTCTCTCTCTCTCTCTCTCTCTCTCTCTCTCTCTCTCTCTCTATCAGATTTCAGCATTTGCTTTATTAGCAGTGCAAACAAAATTACTGGCTTCTATACAAATATGCCAATATATGTTAAGTAACAGTACTAAATCATGCATAATAAAGAGGATCACTATACATTACAGGTCATCAACTGGTGGACCGGAGTCCAGATGTGAACCCAGAATAGTGTTTCAGAGGACCGTCCTGAGTACTTGGAAAAAAAAAAAAAAAAAAATACTGTAGCAGAGATGATGTACATATGAAAAGTCTCCTATATGCAACCCGTCATGGCACTTGTGCTCTGCATTCCAGAGCGAGAGGAGAAATTGTGTATGTGTGTTGATATGGCTCGCTGTAATTGGAAGAAATGTGTTCGTTTTTGCTGTTCTCCTTTTTTGGCTAATGGAGTGTTGGTTTATATTAGAGCAAGCAAGCGAGGGAGGAATGCACTTCCGCTGAGGTGATTTAAAGGCCCTCAGTGACGCATGTCCACGTCTGGAATTCCTGGGCATTCCTTAAGCGCGATGACACAGCACACACATTCTCAATAATCCCTCAAATCCTGTAAGCTAACTGATAGCGAGATAGAGAGAGATCTATATATATACATATGGCCGTGCATGCACACAATTCCTATAACCCAATCATTCTTTACAAATTCACAAATTGTAGACCAACAGTGTCATTGTGTTAGAAGCGGAAGCCAGTTCCCTAGATAGTGCACCCTCTGGGCCTGATATGTGCACATTTGGAAGGCAGCTGTGGATATTTAGAGCAAATGTCAGGGCAGGATCTCGTATACTCTCCTAAACGTCCATTCACCGGAGCAAATTTTCATGAAAGTTCTGAAAAACTGTTTACGTTTTACTCATTTGGAAGATGCTTTTATTCAAAGCAAATGACAATTGAGACAGGATACATCTGAGCAGTTGAGGGTTGATGGCTTGGCTCATGGACAACAGGGGCAGCTTGGCGATGCTGGAATTTGAACGGCCATCCAATCATAATGCAGCGCCATAACCATTGAGGCAGCACTGCCGTAATTGCCGTCCAATCAAGAGTAGGATTACAAATGTCGGCGAATTGCTTTTCCAGGCAAATTTGTGTACATAGCTTACTTTAACATGGCATGGAGGACAGAATAAGAAAGACGCATTGCAAAAGATGGAGGAATGTACTATGGACTTACTCAGGACGAGTTCAAATGGAGAGTGGAGGTGAAGACAGCAAAACAGGGAGGTAGACTGTCAGCTTGAAGAATCCCTTACTAAAGAGAAAGGAAACAACACTAGACCTTATGTAGGAGCGTGGATGCCCTGCCTGTGTTTCCTTCTAAAGGAAGTGAGCTCATCTGCTGCCAATGTCTACCACTCTGTTGTGCCACCTAAAGCAGGTAAATAGTTCTGGAATGTTTGCTTCCTAGCATGAAGAGGACACAGGATGAGCTTGTGGATGTCCCTGTTGAAAGTACACTATAGACTGGTCCTCCTGGATATGACAGCAACTTTCTTAAAGGAAAGTCTTCATTGGATACTCTCTCCAACTGGACTGCCAGACTGCATTCAGTTCTTTATACAATCCTTAAGAAGGTTGATATTTTTCGACCTTCGGTTTGGAATTCAGGAATGAGCTTTAAAGGGAGCTCGTAGAGCCCTACAATAGACAGTTTTCCCCATCAGAATTTTTTCCAAGTGGGAAAGAAACAGTAATTATTAAAGGAACCTTTGAAGGAACCTTTTTTTTTTTTTTTTTTTTTAAGCCTCGGTGGAGCAATATTGGGGCCAGGTGACTGTGTGCAGGTCACTGCTGATGGTACTGAAGGTTTTTGTTTGCATAAGATGAGAGCACAGAAGAACCGATTTCATTCCCTAGAAATGTGTAAGGAAAGTCATCCACTTATTAGTGCATCTGGAGGGATTCTGAGTGTCCTGGCATCAAGAGACTGCCCTCAAAATTCCACTAGGGCTTCCTCAGCAATACGCAGCCACATCAATCACCCTGAAGCAGTCACTGGGATAAATTACTGCAATCAGAAAGATGGAGTATGTTCACTTGTAATTGTGGGATGGTGCTACAAATCAGTGGGCCTCAAACAATTAGGGAAGTTTCAGCAAACTCAGAACCGCTCTGGAAAAGTCTGACACTGTTCCTGTTTCTGCATCGGCATGCACCATTGAACCAGGCACTCCCAGAAGGCTCTCACCAGCAGGGACAACAGTGGAGATGGTATATTGTATGAGTCTGTAAAGATATATTGGTTGTATTTTATTCAGATGAAATGTAAATTAGACACAAAACCACAAAAAGAACCACAAGCCAGTAAAATGTTATTCTACAATAATAGCTGCTTTTGGTTTTACTGTTTAAACACAGAGCTGTTACTTGTTCTAACTGGTCTAGGTAGTCGCTTAGGGCCCCTGAGCCACCAGGTGGCCCATAATAAAACACCAGGGGGCCCTTTGTGTCTACAACTTGTGATGGGATGTTGTTTGGGGCCCACAAATGTGAAGAGATAGTCCTACACTCTTAGAAATAGGCTTCCTCAAGGGGGATTTGAATGGTCAACAGTTCTTGCTTTATAACGAGAACCTTTTCTGTAAGGGAAACTTTTGTACATTGTAGTCTTTGAACCTTTCCGGGTTCACCCTGTGAGTCAAAGTATAGAAAACTTTTGGATGCTAGATACAACCTTCTTAAGAGTGTAGATGACATTTGCCTAACCCTAACCCTAACCCGACCTTGGTTTGACCCAGAGCTCACATGGGGTCCTGTCTTTGTGGGGCTTCACGTGGTCTCCTTGCCAGAGTGCGAACTATACCACGCTCTCCAGGGGAGCCAGGCGGGTTGGGGGGCCCGGGGGGCTTGGACGATCGCGGGCCGAGGTATTTATACAAGCAAGACATCGTCAACCGGGGAAGGGGGGGGGGGATGTTGCAACGAACTTTCTCTCTCGCTCATATTAATACCTCGGCCCGCGATCGCACCCCCGATATTCACAAATTATGTTTCCGGAGGAGCTCATGTCACCACTAGGGGAGCCATAGCTCCCCCTGCTCCCCCCTAGATCACACCCTGCTCCCTGCATCATCAAGGGTTTCAGCAGAGTTCTCCAGTTTCATCCCGACTCCCAAAAGCATGCCTGTACGTAGACTGGTGACTCGAAATTTCCATTTATGGTGTCTTATGATGTATTGGCCCCACATCCTGGGTGTATTCCAATATTGTGTCCACTATTTCTGGGATTAGCTCCAGATCCATGCTTACTGAAATGAATAAATGAAAAAAATAAATAAATAAATAAAATCTAGGCTACATACCTATGGGATTAGGGAAAAAAATGCATGTTTGAGCAAATATAACAGCTGTGCAAAAGTAATTTGACAGCTAGCTATTGAAAACCCAGACTACATGCGTTCCTAAGCTAGCTATCAACAAGGTGTATATTAGCTTCTCAACACCAAATCCATTGGAACTAACTTACTTAGTTTGACTAATTGTATCTGTTACCAAAATACAAATGCCAGCATCTTAAAATTCTAAATTCCTCAGTTCCTACTCATATTATAATTATAAAAAGGAGAATAATTCTCCTTTTGTATCTTTGATTAGGTAGATAGATGACTGAATAAAAGCAGTTCATGCACTTAGACTTGCAGACACCACCATGCACAGTATACTTTCTTCTCTTCTCTCCTCTAAATGTGTGATTTAATTACCTTCCAGTGTCATGCAGCTTTACTTCACAGAAGTTCTGTGGATTAGCCATGCTGGAAATTCGATGCTATATAAATAACACACTCCCAACACCCACACCCTCACACTGGTTAATCGATTCTTCATAGACTGACTCCTTGTTCCTGTTTAAAAAAAAAAAGAAAAAAAAAAAGAAAGCTATGTAACCAACGCTAAATTGTTAAATGCGTGTAAACATACAACAAATGGCCAAGAATTTAAGGCAAAGAGTATAACGTCATTCTTTAATGTGCATCCGTTTATTATTTTCCTATGACAGCATGTCTGTTGAGTTTCATTTTGTATAAAACAAAACCTATGCATTATGGCGTACCCTTATTTAATATTACATTTATTAGATATGGTCCAAATTACACTTTCATACACACTATGCGAGGGCCCCTTGGGAGAATTTATACCTTTATACTGTATATGTAGAATCTGTTGATCTATAGTTTATATATTGTGTTTATATACAGCATTAAGTGCTCCTACTCAGACACTCAGACAAGATGTTATTGTACTTTGTATGATTGTGCATGTGACAATAAATCTATCTATCTATCTACATAGTACACCACATAGCTCCATTATGGATAATAGTACACTAGATGGAGCGTAGTAGCATTTTATATTCAGTGCAGATCAAAAAAGTGAAACGTATAGTAAAATGTAAATGTATAGTACCATATCCAGGGTCTGGAATCCATACATCAAGAGTATACATGAAGTACTTTTCTGAGTCCCAAGTGGTGCCAATTTTTGGACTACAGAGCTCTATGTATTGTGCTTGCATGCCGAGTTGCGCGATTACTCCCAGATGGTTCCATATGAGACACGTAGTCCAATCCATAGGGTCTAAAATCCACGTGTGTATGTCTAAATGATGAGAGTTTGCACTCTAAGTACATACTAGTGCACTCCATGTGCACTCTGACCCTTGACCGAGGGTTAGGGGACTAAAGCCGGAGCATGGTCAATTGAGAAAGGGCCGCTTTCTTTGACCTCCACTCAAAGAGTCCATGTGCGAAATGTTCTAGCTTTAAATCAAAAGCTTCTGTAGACTGAACTACAAAGTGATGTGAGATTTACAGGCTTTGTAAGTGTCGAGAGAGAGAGAGAGAGAGAGAGAGAGAGAGCGAGCGAGAGAGAGGGAGAGAGTGTGTTCATAAGTGTCGCAAGCGTTAATAGCTGCTTTTGGTGTGGTTTACATCTAACACTTAAATGAAACACGCTTCAAGAGATGAATTCACCATTAAGGCTGTAAAGACAAAGTACAGCGTGACACTTTTGCATTTGCACTCAAGATGTTAGTAGTTTAGCAGTAGATCACACACACACACACACACACACACACACACACACACACA
>JAOVYU010000031.1:9593853-9606353 GCA_025674565.1 Synodontis membranacea | reverse complement strand
TGTGTGTGTGTGTGTGTGTGTGTGTGTGTGTGTGTGTGTGTGTGTGTGTGCGTGCGTGTGGTGGTTTGGTTAAAAAATGGCCTGCCAAGGGCAGAGATTTATCAAGAGGAGATATGGCTCAGTTCAGAGAGACAGGCAAAAAGAAGGGGAGAGGAACAGAGAAAAAAGAATCGGAATCGCGGTAGAGAGACAGAGATGGATAGACAGAATAGAAACGACATAATGAGTTGAAAAAGGAGAAAGAAAAAGACAAAAGAAATACTGAAAAGGGAAGAGAGAGAGAGAGAGAGAGAGAGAAGTAAACAATGATTATATCTAGAAAGAGAGAGGCTGAAAAATGAGAACAGTGTGAGTCAGACAGAAGGAGTGAGAGAAGAAAATTCCCCATGTGCAGTTACTGAAGATATCTGCAGATCCTTTTCATCGCAAGTATGTGTGTGTGTGTTTGCAGAAGTTTGAAGTTCAGGTGAATATGCTGTCACTGTAGAGTGTGTTATCGTATCAGCATCACACTCTTGCTACACACTCTCCTGTTCTCTCTCTCTCTCTCTCACACACACACACACACCCACACAACCTTTTATCAAACACATATCTCTTACATTTTCACCTTGTCCTAACAAGTCACACAAGCGTTTGACTCCTTTCATTACACCCTATAAACACACACACAAAACATTTTATGAATGGTACCTTCATAAGCCCAAGATAACCCATTCATCCATTCTGTATATGTCTTTACAAAAGCAATGCTGGAGAACTTATTAAAAGCCTTAAGTCAAAACTTGCAAGGTAACATTTAGAGGCTTTATGTGACTTTGTGATATTTGAGATGTGATATCTCTACATGAGACAGAGATGAAAAGAAAAAGCAGTGGTTAGCACTGTCACCTCACAAGCAAGAAGCGTCTGGGTTCGAACCTGTCGTCCAACTTGGGCCTTCCTGCGTGGAGATTGCGTTTCCTCCAGTCCAAAAACATGCAGATTAGGTCACTTGACGATTCTAAATTGCCCGAAGGTGTGAATGAAGATCTGTTCGTCTCTGTTTACCCAGGGTGTGCCCCACCTCTCGTGCAAAGTCAGCTGGGATTGGCTCCAGCTTCCCCATCACCCTGATGGATAACTGGTATAGATAATGGATGGATGGATGATCATTATAAGTACTTGTTGTAAAAAATATACATACAGAGTTAAAAACATCATCAAGAAGTATTAGGGCTATAAAAAGTTGCACAAAAGCTGTTTGGAAGCATTGCAAGAAAGAAGGACTTCCTAAGGAAATACGCCAAATACAGTGTCTAAACTTCATCATCGTTAGAACTACAGTCATCATCATGTGTCGTTTGGTGAGAACAAAAACAAACCTTTACTTTTGGTGGCTGCATACAAGGACAACACAGGGTAGGATGATGCAAGTCCAATGTGAAATACGGTAGTGGATCAGAGATGGTATCTCGGGGGCTCTTGTGAAAACAGATGGAATCTTGAATTCAGCCCAAAACCTGGCTGCTTCTACCAGGAGGTTCAGACTTGACCAGAGATAAAGATGCTGAGCCAAACATACACTACATGGCCAAATGTTTGCAGACACCTGACCATCACACCCATATGTACTTCGAGATTTAGTCCATCTTTTCTGTTATAATAGCCTCTACTCTTCCAGGAAGTCTTTCCACTAGATTTTGGAATATGTCTGGGGGGATTTGTGCTCATGCAGCGACAAGAGCATTGGTGAGGTCAGGCAGGAGGCCTGGGGTGCAGTCAGTGTTCCAGTTCATCTAAAAAAAAAGTGTTCAGTGGGGTTGAGGGTTAGTTCTCTGTTCAGGCCACTCAAGTTCCTTGGCAAATCTGGTCTTCACAACCTTCACTTTGCGCGACGGAGCATTGTCATGCAAGGACATATTTGTGCCCCTTAGTTCCAGTGATGGGAACTGGTAATGGTACAGCATTTAAAGACATCCTGTACAATTTTCTACCTTGTGGCACAAGGCAGTATTGAGATGAACTGAATATGGATTTGATGGATAGGTATCCCAAATCAACAGTCACATTTTGCCATATTCCACATTTAAAACCTTTGGTGTGAAAATAAATTGACTAGTGGAATAAGGTAGTGTTGCCCCTTCATATTACCAGGCTCTCTGGTTTGATCCTAAACTTGGTTTACTGTCTGTAAGAAGTAACATAGTCCCCCTTTCCCTGATGGGTTTCCTCTGGGTTCTCTGGTTTTCTCTCACTTGCCAAAAACATTGCTAGGTGGATTGGGTATGCATGCTGAAATGTCCTAATAGGCATCTGTTTGTTGTCCTATGATGGACTGGTTTCCTATCCAGGTTCCTGGGTACCCAGAATTAATGGTATAGCCTCGGCGCCTATCCGGAACCAATGTAAACCTGATCAGGATAAAACAGCCACCGAAGATGTACAAATGAAATCTCCCTGATATATGTTATCATGCATGTTATTTGTTATAAAAAAAATTTATTTCCTTCAAAGGTGCCAAACCGAATCAAGGAAAACAAACAGTTTCAGCAGTAAAGCAAATATGTTTATTAAGCACTTTAATATACGGCAGAAAAAAAAAAACGCCTTAATATAATACAAGAAAAAAAAAAAAAGTGAAGTTTAAATGTACATGGTCAAGCTATTTACAATCTCCAATCTCAAACTTCTTTCATCGAACCCCGAGGTTGCATGGTGGAGGAACAGAAAAAGAGAATAAAGCAACACTGCAGGTCAACAGATGGCTTAACATTTCTGAATACTGCCCAGAATTCCTTTTCAAAAGATTCTCTCTCTCTCTTTCTCTCTACCTTCAAATGAGAGGCTCATGCTCAGACATCCTGAGCTTTCAATGTACTTTGTTAGTCTTTTATTATTATTATTATTATTATTATTATTATTATTATTATTTCTATCGCCTTTCTTTATTCTTCAGCTCTCACTGCCAGCAGCGTAAAACGAAACGTTACACACACTCCACTCGTATAGATTCACTCGCTCTCCCATTACTGTATCAACTTTGGCATGATGAGAACACATTTCAGAAGATGCCCTGAAACCAAAATATGAATTACTTTAATATGGTAACAGAGAAGACAAATTTCCAACTGCTTTGCCCACCGTTGTTTTTCTTCGAGTTGAAGTTTGACAAAGAGAAAAATGTTCTATATCTTTATCAGGACAGACGAAGCCTAGCTGTAGACTGAAAATTTGTTTTTAAACTGGAACCTCCACTGAAAATATCATTCATGACAAGGCTAATTTTTCATACTATAAGACACGTTCATTTGAGAAAATAAAACTGCTTGCTTTCAGAAGTCACATTTAAGGAATCATGTGGTGAAGAATAAAAACCTGAAATTAGCTGAAAGTTATTCAATCAGCGTCTGGTGTACGATGTTTTATTTCTTTAGGTTTGCATTGTAATTATGAAGCTAATGTAGCTAAAGATGCGATGTCGATCTACCTGACCCAAATATGTTTCATAAATATTATCCTTAAACCTCATCCAGTTCTTCACGCAGGCTTTAGTGATGTTGTTGAAAGTTGAATATTGGCTTCAGAAGTAAACATTTGTAATTTATGTTTGCTACAACGACGTGTAAATTCACTTCGTTTATTTGTTGGATTTTACATGACATTACAGATCACAGTACATTCGCTACAAGAAGGTGTCTTATAGTCTGGAAAATAGTCGGGGGGAAAAATAGTTTTTGATTGTAAATTTTGGATTACAGAAAACCGTTTTGTATATAGCACCAAATTCTATTCATGTTTAAATATGACTGTAAATAATTCAACATAATAATAAATGGTGTAAAAAAAAAAAACAAAACAAACAAAAAAAAGGTCCCACAGGGACTAAATAGAAATGCGAAGCAGGGTCAACTAAACCCCACCCCTCAGGGCATCGGTAATACTACAATAAACATGGTACAAAGTTAAAATAAGACAATGTCGGCGACAAAGTTGAAAAATTATTGTAACAGCAAATAAAAACTGCACACAGCACCATGAAATATTCTGACAACTCAAAGTGACTTTTTAAAAATAAATATAATGGATTAGACTGAAAGGGAGTAATTTGGATATGCCATTCCTATTAAATGCATACTGACTTACTGACAGAATTTGTGTTTAGCAACGAGATGAGGAAGAGATATGGTGTGTTTTTGATATTTTTTTTCCAGAGGTCGATTATTGTCGTTCTTGATATTTTCCCAGATCAGCTGATACATTGCTGTCCATTTCACGTTTTTTTTTTTTTTAACGCAGGTAGACGAGTGACAAACAGGCAAGAACACTGAACCAATTTCATTGATTAAAAAAAAAACCCAACAACAACAACAAAAACCCAAAATAATAAAAACAATTAAAAAAAAACAAAAAAAAAAACAAGCACCATAAAAATGAAGGAAAAAAGAAAACCGAGCATAAGTGATTAGATTTTTTTTTTCTCATTGCAGAAAAAATAAAAAGTGCATACATGGCTTATTAAATAGCAATACATTAAATTAAAACGATGGTGTGCATGAATATGAGTAGGCTGTAACATCGGTAGGCACATAGATATTCAGTTCATATTATTTGTCATATGCTGCAATCCCTTGGGTTTCCGATTTTTTTCCATTGCTTTCCTCCTTTTTATTCTAGCTGAGGTGTTTCACTGAGGGCTGAGTAGCAATGGTTTCTGGGAGCATCTGTATACACTTCAGGAGTTCACCAGTTCCTTATTGGTAATTTCATGTTGTATTCGACTTTATTAGGACATATAAAATTCGATGCTAGACCAAGCACTTTCAATCTGAGAATTTTCACACATACAACCCCTGATATTTTTTTCCCCGATGAAAACAGCTGCTTTGGCACATTCTCCATAACATCTGGATGAGAGTTTCAGTTTAAGATGCCTGAAACAAAATCATTTAAGTCAGTGTTTGGTTGGAAAATGTTTTCCTGGCACAACATGTACATTTTTACAAAAATAATACATATATAATCCTATTACAGTTACTTCAGCGAATGCATAGTTGACTAAAGACCAATTACTCTGTAAATCGCCAATGGCTCAGTGCAATACAGCATCCAAACACTAAATCTTAGTCTTTTTTTGTATTGAGGTGTTTCAAATTTGCACAACATTATGCAGTATGGACAGCACTAACGTCTTAATTAAAATCCACTTACCAGTTATAACGGTGTCTCTTTCTTGTAGTTGAACCCAGGGTCTGATCCTTCAATCTGCAGTTTCAGAGCTTGTTTAAGGCTTAATTCAGACTCCCCTAACGGGTAGTTGTCAAGAACTTCCTGATGCCCCCTGCTGTGCACAGTTCTGGGTACTGAGACTCTCCCTAAATAGACTTGATTTCCCTGTACGTGATAGTTAGGGTTGGTCATAATCCCATTTCTTTTCTTCTCAGCGCAGCTCTGCTGTTGGATATAATATGGGTCCTGTGATTGGCCAGAATCCAGAGTGTTGGAGCCTCCCAGCACAATCTTGCAATGAGGATCCTTTACTGCAAAGTTGGACACTGGTTTGTTGAGAGCGACTCTTTTATCAAACTGGGTCATCTCATATTCCAAAACCTGACCATGTGGAAGGGCACTGCTGTTCTTAGATTTTTTTTTGTCTCCAGATCCATCTTTTCTCGTGCAATAGTTTGTCCCACTCCTTCCTCCTTTAGAGGATTTCAGACCTGGTTTCACTTGACTCCAGTCAAATTCACAGGTAGGAGATCCCGGCTGTGGGCCGACAGACTTCGTGGTAGAAGAAGGGGAAACTATAGACTGCCTGCTGCGACTTCGAGGCAGAGAGTGCTGCTGAATTTGCTCTGTGAAGCTAAGTCCATGGAAACTATCTATGGGCACTGTCTGGGCTGTTGAGGTGGACGAAGTAGTCCTCAGCGATGAGTTCTTTGAGCTCTTCAGGGAATTATTGGATAGGGAGGACTTCTGTCTGTCCACTGTGGAGTCTGGAGATTCAGAAGGGGAACTGAAAGCATGAACAGGTCCATTTGATAAACCTCGACCTGATGGCTGAACATCTCCAGGTCCTGTGCTGCCAGAACTACTGGATTTGATAGTAAGTGACTGCATCTTTCCTGTAACTGACAGTGGGGTTTTCTGCTCCATAGTATGTATAGGTGAGGGATTGCAGCCATTGAGACTAGTGGCACCATATTTTTCTAAAAGTTTGATGATCATTGAGTGGCCACCTTTGGCTGCCACCCTCATGGCTGTACGACCAAACTGGTCTGCATGATTTGGATCTGCGCCATGCTCAAGAAGAAGCCGTACGACATCAATGTGACCTTCTTGAGCAGCAATGCCAAGTGCGGTGGCTCCCTGATTGCAAGTGTGATCAACATGAGTCCCATTGTCAATCAAAAACTGGACAACTTTTGTGTGGCCTTGCCACGCAGCAGACTGAAGAGCAGATCGCTTTTCATTGTCACAAGAATTCACATCTGCATGGTAGCTGATCAGCAACCTTACCATTTCCACATGGCCTTGCCAACAGGAAACATGAAGGGCTGTCCTGCCCTCAGTATCACTTGCCTCTACATTCGCTCCATTCTCTAAAAAATACTCAGCCATGCCTAGCTGATTCTCAAGCGCCAGTATGTATAAGGTCGGGCGACCATCGGCGTCTTTGTAGTCTATGTCAGCTCCATGACTCAGCAAAAGCTCAACAATATCCCTGTGTCCTTCCATAGCTGCAACCCTGAGAGAGTTTCTTCCATCATACCCTCTCTGATCAATGCAGGACTTGTTCTCAAGAAGGATGTGCACACAGTCATAATGTCCCTCCTGAGCAGCAAGGATCAAGGGTATACGTCCATCATTGTCCACCTCTGAGCATCGAGCACCTTGTTCAATGAGGGCATCACACACCTGCCTATGTCCCTCAAATGCAGCCATGTGTAAAGGTGTCCAACCAGCATCATCTCTGTGATTTTCATCGAGGCCTCTGTCCAGCAGAGTTCGGACCACCTCCACATTCCCTTGTGCAGACGCAATGCTGAGCACAGTCCTTCCTTCACTATCAATACTGTCTACGGCAGCACCCCAAAAAAGCAACGTATTGACAACAGAAGCATGTCCCATGGATGCTGCAGCAAGCAAAGGTGTTCTTCCATTATTGTCTGTATGGTCAACATCTGCTCCCCCTTCTAGAAGCAAATCTACTACGTCCACATGACCTTCATAGGCAGCAACCAGAAGAGGAGTCATGCAGTCTTTATCACAGTGGTCCACTTCTGCACCACGGTCAATCAGAAGACTAACCACAGAGGCATGGCCTTTGCTAGCAGGGACACAGAGGGCTGCAACAGACAAAGCTGTCCGTCCATCAACATCCTCATGGTTTACCTCAGCACCGTGGTCCAGCAGGTGCTCGACAATCTCTCTGTGTCCCATGTAAGCTGCTGCAATGAGTGCAGTCCTTCCTTCATTATCAGCCTTGTTGACTTCTGCTCCATGCTGCAGAAGGTTAAGGACAATATCCTCATGACCTCCCCATGCTGCAGCCCTCAGGGCAGTTCTGCTGTCTGCATCTGCACAGTCAACCTTAGCACCTGCATAGAGGAGTGCCGAGACCACTTCAGAGTGGCCACCCCAAGCTGCAGACCTTAAAGCTGTCCACCCATCATGATCTGTGTGGTTGATGTTGGCATCACAGCCGATCAGGCAGTTAACTACCTTGGTGTGTCCTTGTCTGGCAGCAAGTGTGAGTGGTGTCTGTCCGTGGTTGTCCTCAAGCTCCATATTGGAACCTCTGGAAATGAGCAGATTTACCACATCTAGGTTGCCACTGTACGCCGCATTAGCCAATAGAGTTCGTCCACTGGAGTCACTTTGGTTTACTGAGGCACCGTTATCAAGCAAAGTACGGATGGAATCCTCTCGCTCCAATGCTTGCTGGACAATGCATGATGCATGATCATCCTCATTGCTGATGTGAGCTCCAGCTTTGACCAGAAGCTGCAAGACCTCCTGCTCTTTGGGAATGGATGTAGAAAGCGAGTCTTTTGCAGGTGTGCCATTCCACACCATCCACAGAGCCAGGTTAAAAGGTTCAATCTGCAGATTGGAATTGATCAAGTGAAAAGCAAACTCTTGCACCTCCAGAGGTTTGAGCTGCTTGGCTCTACACGTGTAGCTCATAGCCATCATCCGGTGACCCTCAGCAGCATTGCAAAGGTATTTCTGAGTGCAGTGCTTAACATCAAGTAGCCACTCAGCAAAACTGTAGTGAAATAGAATCTTGGTACCTCCGAGTCCATCCACAAGCAATTTGGAGAGAATGTCCATCTTTTTCTGGAACTCCTCCATAGTCAGGGTCATGTTTTTAGTCCAGACGGCATGGTACAACTCCTTCACTGTCAAAGGTCTGCATGCGGCTAGAATGACATTCAGGATGGGCTGCACTTTGGCAAACTGCTTTCTAACAAAAAGTCTTTGGCATAGCCACAGGTAGAGTCCATTAAGTGTTCCTGGGATGTCACGGATCTCACGGAGCATGATGAAGTTATCGACCACGCCATCTAGGACACGCTCCAGGTACAAGAAACAGCCACTGCTCTTAATGTGGAGCTGGTTTAGCATTTCAGCCGTCTCCTTGGTCAGGTGTTGCCGTAGTGCCTCTTCCTGGTCTAGCCTGTGCAGGATGTATTGCTGAACATCCTTAACTATGTAAGCTTTGCGTAGGTCATCCAGACTGATTTTGCGGAAACCTGTAAGAGAGGAGAAAGAAAGAAACTGAGTCTTTTGTAAGCCAGAGATTTTTCAACTGATACAGTGTATTAAACAAGATGTTCACCTACAGGAGAAAAGGATGTGAAAAATTACTGGAATGATCTCTAGAATAAAACATAGTAATCATCACACTGGTAGGTTCATACATTCCACTATATTTTATACAGAACGTCACATTTTAACTTGAATGCACCCAGTGACCCCTCTGACTAGCTAGACTATAACAGCTCCCAGATGTGTACCCATAACACTACAACAAAGTAAAGAATGTACACTCACAAACACACAAATTTGTTCAAACATTACAGCTCTGACAAAAGCAGACCTTCCAGGGCAGACAACATGGTCATGCACAATATACAAAACACAGTTCCAGCTCACCCTGTTCCAGATCTATTTATATAATAGGGATAAATGGAATTTTTCCTCTCACATAAAATAAACAGCTAAAGAGCCGGAGCAGTTACTGTCGCCGAACCATGAAACATAAAGGAGTCTGAAATGCTCTTCGATTTACTGTACACACTAAAAATGCATTTAGGAATGAAAGCCAATCACTATAAACCCTGACATTTATATTAATCACCATTTGCAGCAGTAGTATCACAACACTAAGGCAGCTTGTTCCTGATAGGTGCAAATTTCACACTTTTATCTCTGGCCAGGCAAAAGGAGAGAACAGTTTTCCCGCGGAACGTCTGGAAGCCCGAGGGCAATTGAGGCATTTACGCATGGATTTTATTTACTGTTCCCATGGACCTATGCTAGCTCAGGCTGGGAAGGGAGGGGGGGGGGGCATGCATGCAAACTCCTACAAAGCTGTTAGCATATTTCTCAGCCTTCATCCAGATTGTGCTGCTGGGAAAGCAATGAAAGGAATTCTTTGTATTTAATTAGCTGCGTGTGTATGATAAAGTATCAGAATTGTTCTGTTCTCTGCCTGGAAGCTAGCTCCAAAGCTGAGCATTTCAGAGTTAGATCTGGTTAATTCTGACCTTTAAATGTGATAAAGGAAATACAAGCTTAAAACCATGTACCTTGGCATAAAAATGCCAGAGCTGTCATAAATACAGAAAAAAGAAGCACTAGCCAAAGCATGCAGTGGCATTTCGTGAAATTGTTTGAAATTTAATATATGATGGTGCTATGAGTTTTGCAGAGTAGCTCTTTTTTCCCTTCTCTTAATAACTGCCTTACCAATATCTCATAACCTACTATTTAAAAAGTGCAGAAAATAAGTGAAAAAATGATGTTAAATTATGCATTGCTATCCTATGGTCTAATCTGCATGGCTTTTTTTGCTGCCATTTTACTAAAACTAAAATTTTTGTTTTTGGGGGCTTTTGAGTACTTTGTAAAACAGAGAAAATTGAACTTAAAATGTTGAACACTTTGGACCATGTTTGCTCTCTTTCTAGCAGATGTTTTTGCCATTAGATGGGTATTTTCCATGACACGTCCCATTGGACTGCATCCATTTCCAGTTTCACTGACCTAGACCTCCACCTCATCCTGAATGTACACACTCGCCGTTCGTGGGAGACAGCGTCTGTGTGTTTGTCTGATTTCAGGAAGAGGAAGAGGCCTTCTAGGGGTAAGGAAGGGAGATGATGGTTGACGGCTGACCCATACACTTCGCGTTGGCCAGCAGGCTTGTTTGTAACAATTTCCTTGTCTGCTTGAAGATGCTGTCTGAATGTTTGGTTTGGAAGTCAGCCATTAATTCCAGGGCTCATAGTGTTTAAGGGAGGATTGCAAACTTATTATGGCTTTCTAGCAAACAATTGAAGCTTTTGAGACAAAACAGTACATATATTTATGTATATATGTATGTATGACTAAACATAAAATGAACCGGCACCAATCATATGAGACAACAATGTCTTGAGTTTGAATCCAAGATGCTTCTGAAACACAGAAACACAGTGTGTTATGTTCTTAGTGGGCTACCATAAACCAAAGATGCTGACCTACAATTTCCACTTGAGTCATCCACTGCGCCACGCTAATTCATGGATTACAGGAGGCGTCTGAATTGCACTCAAAGCAGTCTGATGCTAGTCACATCCACACTCAACATGTCCAGCCTTTTTCCACTCTATGCCGTCAAAACTCTTGAAACCACTGAAGAATTTCACGGCATTAGACAGAATAAGTCCAGTTATAGAATCTTGTTTGTTATTCATCTCACTAGCAGTTTTCACGACGTGCAATGAGGTGATTTTTTTCCCTACAACACAGATCTGTAGGATATTTTAGACAGTGCTGGTGTGTTAATGAGTGTGTTCTTTTCTGTTACCTAGCTACCTTGATGGGTGAAGTACCAAACAGCAGACGGGTTATTTTAATCTTTTAATGTGTTCCAGTCATTACTTGCTTTAAATCACCAAGAACACAACAGTTTGGTAAACCTCCAGCCACATGAACTTTACAATCACGAAGATTGGAGTCATATGGCAAAACTGATAATCATTTTGCAACCAGACAACAGCACGTTGGCCCTGAGTCGCACCTGATCCTGACTGATCCACTTTATCTTTTTTTTTTTCCATCACATTCAGTGCTTCTGAATTCTTGCACTGGATTGGTCAGAAGGTGCTTATTAATTTTCCATAACAGCAGCATTTAACAAAGAAAAATTAATAACTGTTGGTGAAGTTTTCTGTATGGAGGCCTTTATGTACATGGCATTTATGAAAGGACACAAGGAGTCTCCAGTTTCCAAGAGAAAGTCCATTGTTGATTGTTTTCCTATAACAACATACCCCAAAGTTTTTATTTCTTGCTTAAGTAAAAAAAAAAAAAAAAAAAAACCTTAAGTCTTAGTGCTGAGAAGCAATACAAGTTACTACCTGACTATCTAAAATGAATTAACACACACTAACACACAGTTTATCCACATGTAAGGTGTGTTAATGAATGGAAGCAAGCCTATTAAAGCATGAGACCTCAAGGATTCTAATACACTCGTCAGAACTTGACAGCACGAACAGTGTGTTGATGAACTGATGAACTGGAAACATACTATAACATGAAGTCCAGATGTGCACACCACGGCCCTTGTACAATGCAGTCCACTGAAACCGCATACAAAAACGGTGCGGAATGAAAGAGTCCCGTTGTGTTCACGCACCTGAGGACGCAGCTGACTAATGCGTTCAAACAGACTGAGACAGGTGAACCCAAAACAGTGTCTGACTCACATGGTCAGAGATGAGGAGGACAAAAGGAGGACTCATCCTACCATGCTCGACCTCCTCGCACGCTCACCACTCTACTGAATCATCAAACACCACCCACCATGAGCCGACGGCGCGATACTGTAATTATGCTCGACTCGCTCCGGGCTTTACATGACATCAGCTTACATGTGGTGTGGTCCATTCGGAAGACATGAAGCCCACACCGGGGGATGTTGAAAAGGGAACGCCCACGGCAGCCATCTGTACGGTGGCTCCAAACTGAAGTGTTGAAAAGCAGTTATATCAAAGGGCCTTTCTGAACGAGACTGTTGAAGGAACCGAACGATGGACACTTTATGGTGTTGTTACTTTAAAAAAACAAACAAACAACAAAACTGATTGGTGACTTCAGTGTAGGTTGAAAGCAAGTACAAGTTCACATTAATCTAGTCTATACTTCGGCGTGTGTGGTTATCCTCCACAGACGTTCACGTAACATGAACGCGTGGGCTACTGAGCAGGGTCACATTTAAGATCTTGTGTTTCACTGTTGTACAG
>JAOVYU010000031.1:9479082-9492622 GCA_025674565.1 Synodontis membranacea | reverse complement strand
TGTTATCTGAACAACAATGTCCACCGCTAACAATACTCAGCCAGCTAAAAGCTAATTTGCACGTATTTAGCTAGCTATGCGCTAATTTATGCATATTTCTGAGAGGAAGTTATGTCCATGAATGTCATCTGAAATGATTTAGTATGACAGTATTTCTGAGAGGATTTTTTTTTTAAGTTATATAAACAAATGTAAGAATGCTAACACTAAGCAACTATCTGAAATCATCTGACAGGCTTTCGGAGATCATTTTAAAGTTACTGTTATAAATGTTCCCCACAAATCTTCACTAACACTCACTAGGTAGCTAAGCTAATCAAACCTAGCAAGTTTTGTTCATGAACATGAACAATCTTCACGGTTAACACACGTCTGCTAGCTAATACATTCTAAGTTGGCAGAGATTCCTGAATCGATTTTTTTAAGTATATTCATAAGTGTAAACATTTTTTTATGTACGCAGGTCGCCTAGCCAGAAACTATGCTCTGCCAACAAGCCCTTGTCTGTGTTTATCGACTGTATGTCAACACATTCTCCGTATTGCATATTTCCTGCGTTGTGCTTGCTAGCACGCTAAATAGTTTGGATAGTGAGACAAGTGAGACATGCTTTAGCAGGTGATTCGAACAGCTCAGGACGCACCTGTTAAAACAAACCCGTGTAGATGAGTGTTTTTTACAGGAGACTAAGGTTCAGTGATAGCAGAGCTGTGTGAAACTGTGAAAGTCTGCTAAAAGTATTAGCACAAAACCGCTTCACTAGTCAGCAGCAGATGTCCACATGCTAGTCTTTATGTTTGAACTGCGACACAATCACTACAAATTGTTGTACCGAGTTTCCTAAGACTCAGAAGATATCCCTAAATACTATGCATTTAGAGAAAGATATCAAATTATACAATTTCAATATTCAGAGTTCAGTGGTGTATTTTTGTTTTTCTGCATTCATGTATATTTAGTTTCAGACCACACAGACTGTTTCAAGGCGAGATTTGAGAGGATCAGGTCAAATGTCCAGGACTAGTTTACAGAGTGCTCTCGTTAGTCCTTTTCAAAATATTTGACATAACCGCAGCCAATGGAATCACATTCTCCCATTCTTTTTTGCTGACTTTGTAGAAATTCACTTAACATTTGTGAAACATTCAGATGGGGGGTTCGACCATGTGTTCCTTGTGTAAATGATGTAGGGTATGTGGACCAAAAGGACATGACGTTGTATCCTGTAGTTTAATGCACAATTTAGTGCTTTAAGATTGCTGAATTGAGAATTAATTAAAGCACACCTAATATGAAAACGGTCTAACACACTATTACTGTTTTCAGGACATCAATATTATCTGCCTCTGAGCCTATAGGTATAACGTAAATTTAATAGTGGGAATATTACTTTGAAATACAGAATTTTCTGATCAATGGCATATTGCAAATTTGTCTTTTGATTTTATTGCAGGGTCCAAATGCTCTGGTGACTTACTCCATCATCAGCGGGGCAGACGACAGCTTCCGTGTCGATCCCGAATCAGGTGACCTGATTGCTACAAAGCGATTGGACAGAGAACGACGGTCAAAGTATTCTCTGCTTGTCCGAGCTGATGATGGACAGCAGTCCTCAGACATGCGTGTCAATATCACCGTCAGTGATATTAATGATCACACGCCGAAGTTCTCTCGCACCGTGTACTCCTTCGATATTCCAGAGGATATGGCTCCAGGTAAAGATGTTTCATAATTACGAATGCATCTCAGAAAATTTGAAAATCATGAAAACGTACAATATTTTCCATCAATTATTTAAGGAAGGGCAATTTTCATATATTCTAGACTCATTACATGAAGGAAAAACACTTGGCACATTTTAGTTTATTTTAATTTTGATAATTATGGCCTCCAGCTCAAAAATCTAAATAAAAACTTCTCAAATTATTAGAATATCTCTTTTCGAGTTTGGGTAAATTACTATTCAAACAGTATAAATACTGTGTATCTCCCGGTCTAGTTCAGAACACACAAGCACAATCATGGGAAAGCCTGATGACTTGTCAATTGTCCAGAAGACAGTCAGGAAGGGAAAAGTGTGGTAGGAAAAGGTGCACAGTCAACAGAGATGACTGCAGCCTTGAGAAGATTGTCAAGAAAAGTCAATTCAAGAACTTGGGAGAGCTTCACAAGGAGTTGACTGAAACTGGTGTCAGTGCAACAAGAGCCAGCGCAGAGTCTGTCGCATTCCTAGTATCAAGCCATACCTGAACCGGAGACAACGTCAGAAGCACTGTCAAAAGTCCTCTTTTAAAATGAAAGTAAATTTTGCATTTCATTTTGAAATCTAGGTATTAGAGTCTGAGTGGAGAGGTAGAGTGGAGAGGTACAGAATCAAAGGTGCTTGAAGTCCAGTATGTCTCCAAGTTTCCTTCTTGGAAGTCCTTTCCAGGCATCCTTTCCTGGGGTGTCATGTCATCTGCTGGTGTTGGTCCACTGTGTTTTATCAAGTCCAAAGTAAATGCAGCCATCTACCAGGAGATTTTAGAGCACTCATGCCTCTATCTACTGACAAGCTTTACTGCCCACAGTGCCAAAAGTACTACCAAATGGTTTGCTGACCATGATATTACTGTGCTTCTGTATATTATTGTGATTCTCTTGATAAAAAAATCTATGGGAGTATGGTCAAGAGGAAGATAAACACCTGACTCAAAAATACAGAAGGGCTGAAGGCCGCGATCAAAGCAACCTGGGCTCCGGTAACACCTCAGCAGTGCCACAAGCTGATTGCCTCCAAACCATGCTTCACTGATGCAGTAATTTGTGGCAAAGGTGCCCCAACCAAGTATTGACTGTATAAATTAACATACTTTTTAGACATAGGCCATTTCTATATTCTGTATTGATCTTAGGCAAATTCTAATACTTTGAGATACTGGATTTCTGATTTTTTGAGCTATAAGCCATAATCATCACAATTTCCCTTTTTCACGATATTAAAATTTTTGGAGCTGCACTAGTATGTCTATCAGAATGCAGTGATATGAGAGTGCCAATAAGGTTTATTGATGTCTATTAATTCTTATTGTTATACTGAGTCATTTGGTGGTAAAATAACCAATCGCTGATGTGAATCTCACTTTACCAGACACCACAAACACACATGCTCTCACACAAGTAATGACAGGGGTATAAGGACATTTCCCTAAAAACGTCAGTAAGATACAACACAGACATGATGGGCATGAGGTCTGCTGGGTGTAGATTAGACAGCACTGATTTAGAGTAACCTAATCTGGGACCTAGGGCAAGAAATACACGTACTAAAACAGGATCAAGCCTCTAAACCATCTAGGAGTGGTCATGCCAGACTAAATACAACAAGCGGGTGACTCTCAGCATTTATCCTGCAGAAAATCAAACCCACACTGCCTGTTCATCGTCAAAGCCTCTGCTAGGGTTTTATACAGAATGAACACGACGTCTGCATTACCCCAAACCGCAAAAAAAAAATCAAACTGCACAACAATAATAAACTCTACTGGGAACAGGGAAAAGTACAAGTCAGCATTCGTTGTGTGTTTTGTAAAATGTGGTTCGGCTTTGCTTTGATCCATGCCATGCTGTGTTGCCTCTCGTTTCTCACTCTCTCTGCGTTTTCTCTTCTAAGGCTCCATTGTGGCGGCTATTTTGGCGAGTGACTCGGATTCTGGGTCAAACGGTGAAGTGACCTACTCTCTCGAGGAAGACGACGATGATTCTACCTTCCTTGTCAACCCTGTCACCGGAGTGTTTAATGTAACAAGGCCACTGGATTATGAAACGCAGCAGTATTACATAATCACTGTGAAGGCGGAGGATGGTGGAGGCCAAACCAGCTTGGTTCGGGTGTATTTTAACATCTTGGATGTAAACGATAACAAGCCGACCTTCAACGCATCTGTATACAGCACATCCGTCTCAGAGGACCTGAGTCTTGGATCGCCTGTTCTTACTGTAGCAGCAAGTGACGCTGACGATGGTAAGATATACAGAAACACTTAAGGGAAGAGGGCATGGCTCATGACCTTGTTAGCCATAGTGAAAGAGTTGTGGACTCTGTCAGTACCAGAGAAGAATGTTACAGCTAGGTTTCCGTCAGTACTAGGGAAGAGGGCATTGCCTCTGGGTTTACTAGTCCTAATGAAGCAGGTGTGGTCTCAGTTTCCATCCGCATCTAGGAAACAGGGCATGGCCCCTGCACTTGTTAGCCCCAGTGATGCAGGTATTGCCTCTGTTTATATCCATACCAGGGAAGAGGGCATGGCCCCTGTGCTTGTTAGTCCCAGGGAAGGATGTATGGCCCCTGTTTTCATCTGTACCATGGAAAAGGGCATGGGTTCCAGACTTGTTAGTCTTATTGAAGCAAGGGTGACCTCTGTTTCTGCCATTACCAGGGAATGGGGCATGATTCCCCCACTTGTTAGTCCCGTTGAAGAAGGTATGACCTCTGTTTCCATCAGCACCTGGGAAGAGGGCATGGGATCTTCACTTGGTAGTCCCAGTGAAGCAGATATGACCTCTGTTTTTGTCAGTACCAGGGAAGAGGGTGTTGCCTCGAGACAGAATAGGCCTCCCTTTTATTCGCTGGCCTCCATTTTTATTAGTACCAAGAAAGAGGGTGTGGCCTCTGCACAGATTTTTCCCAAGTGAAGTAGGTGTAGCTTTTATGAACACCAGGGAAGAGGGCATAGTCTTTGTGCTTGTTAGTCCTAGTGAAGAAGACCTTGCCTGTCACTAAAAGTAAAAGAGGTGTGATATACCTGTGACTGTCAGTTCCTATGAGGGAGAGATGGCCTCTGTCCCTGTCACTTTGCCCTTGTGTATATATAGAAAATGAATTAGATTGGATTAAGAGCCTGCAAATTAACAGCCAAAACACTAACCTGAGTCAGCAGGAACTCTCAAACCTCAGTTGCTTAATTATTTTTTTTTTGAGGACTCCTGAATGGATTTGTAAAGGGAAAGACTTTGTCCATTCCCTTTTTTTATGTCATCTCTTAGCCGTGAATACCTTGTTGATCTTTGTCTGATTTCTTTTCGTGCTGAAAAATGTGGCTTTTGTAATGTTTGCTTCCACATGGCTCCAGTGAGACTATAGTATTACACCCCAACCTCAACGCTGAATATTACGCATGCATACTCTGCACACAGGGCAGCGTTATTCGATGCCAGAGGGCTGAAAGATGGAGCAGATCTGGCTTCGTTAAGTGCTCTAGCCTTAGCATATAACCCTGCATGCATTTTTTAAGCAGCATAGCATTACATCTCCACACACTTTAGGCTGGGACTGCTATTTTTTTTTTTTTTTTTTAAAGTTAATTAGTAATGCCGAGTCCTACTGACCTTATTCGTCTGTTTGGATTGTTCTATTTTTTTTTTTTTTTTTTTTTACTAGTTACCCCCAATCTAGCTCCACTTTATCTCGATATAAAAAATCCTGGTGGAAATGGACCTCCAAAGACCTTCCCATGCATGGGGCAGGATAATGTATCCTTGAAAATCAGTTTGCCATGTGACAGTCCAACTTTTCAGTCCCTACTACACCAATCAGATGCAATTGGGTCAAATACTGATTTTTATTGATCACCTGACACATCTCTCAAACTACAGTAGACACATAACTTTATCTGTGCTGAAAAATTTCTATAAAACACAAAATATAGAATCTAAAAAAAAAAATGGACAAATGTGGACCTTGGAGAGTTAAGCGGTAAAGAAAGAATCTCTCCAACAATCTTTAGATCTTGAAGTTACAGTTTGGCAGTCTGGGCCCAGATCACCATCTCTGTAATATTAATATTATTTTTTTTTTTTAATTCCCTTTTTGGAGTTTTTTAGGGACAACATGAACATGAGGGTTAATTTGCACACAACTGTATTGAACTAGTGCCATGGCTCGGCTCGCACGGCAGCGTTCACACAGCGCCAAGCCGCCTTTCTCAGTCTCCGCACTAAATTGGTTTCTAATGTGGTTATGGTGACCTACATTCCTCTTTCCACCCTCACTCCTTCTCTCTTTCTGTCTTTTTTCTTTCTCTCTATCCGTCTTTCTGAGATCCTCGTCCGCCTGCTGTTTATCCCCTCAGACTACAGTATATCGCTCCCAGAACGGCTTTATTAGCGTTTTCTAAGTCGTGACCTCTCTGTCCATGGCAGCCGATGAAGAGATTATTTGTTTTCTGTAAACAACAGGGAATTGTGGGAAGGTGCCGAGGCGTTTCGCATGAGCAGGTCGGCGTGTAGCATTAAAAGATGCCCAATTTGAGCTTGTTTGCACTGAGTAAATTGCTCAACACAGCTCACATTGCATCTGATAGTGAGTGCGGCACTAAATACCCCAAGTAAACTGCGCACTTGAGACACATTTTCACACAACAGGCTTTAAGCATTTAAGCATTATGTGCAATTCATTTTTTTTTAGGGTTGGTGATGACTGGATGTTGACCCTTTTGACTGTAGAAATGGGGGAACCGTGCTGCTCAATTTGACTTCATGTTGAGCATTCTACAATCTGAGTGCAGAACATTCATTACTGACATATTTAGTGCACTTTTTTTTCTTTTTTTTTTTTTTTTTTTTTAATTTACAACGCGTCCACATTCAACACGCTTGTTACATGAAACATGTCTCTATGATAACCTTCTAATAGTTACTACAGCAGCATGAGCTGTCAACTGTCTTGGGAATTATAAATTCTCCCATTGTCAAGTAAATCTAGGCTACCTCTTTGAAATGCACTTAATTCTGGAGCTAGCAGTGTTATTTATGATTTGCCTGCATTCTTGAGCTAGGAACTCAGATAATTCACATAAAGGATGTGTATGTATCAGTACCAGATGTTGCAGTAACAATACGTGGAAAAGCATCAATCAAATAATAATATCAGCATTTAATGGTGTTTTTGTTATGCATGGGATGCGGTGTTGACATTCTGGGTAATTTTAGGCTTCGTGTTTATTATAAGCTGTTAATCCAAGATGGAGAAATAATACCGATCCCAAAATATAATATGCTGGATACAGTACAAGCCCATGCGTAAAACCCCTGTAATCTAGTTTCATTAGTTCTCAAATCTTTCATAAAGCCATTGTTTAAATCATAAAAAAGTCGTCAAGTCATGAGCAATCATGGCTCAGTGGTTAAGGTTCTGTGCTTGTGAGTGGTGAGTTCAAATCTCAGGGCCGACAGAGAGCCAAATGTTGGGCTCTGAAGGAAGACCATGAGCTTTCTCAGGCCTAAGGCAAGACGAGGCAAGGCAAATGTAGCACCTTTCATACACTGTACTCATTCGAAGTGCTTTACAAAGGTGTGGTAGATTCAAAGAAGAGGAAATTGAACATGTATAAAACAAAGCAAAGCAAAAAAGAGAAAATTAAAAAATGTCCAGATAAACAAAATAAACGTGCAGGGATAGTATGCCAATGTAAAGGTACATCTACAGTATCTTCACCATTTAAGGCCCAAACCATTTTGGGACTTGTAGATAATAAGTCATACTTTAAATTCAATTCTGTATCAGAACCCATATGAACATATCCAGCTCACATCTATACAGATATACTGTAGATCCCATACATTCAATTCCCAGAGAACTCGTGAGAGCCACCCCTTCAAAATTTAGGAAACCCCACTCGCAAATTCCATCCAGATCTCTTACAAAATCTCCCAAATCCCCTCGTCCAAACGATTTGGAAACCCGTCCGAATGACAAAGAACCCTAGAAAACCCAATTGGACCATTCAGAACCTACAAAGAGCCTGACCAAATCTCACACAACTATGAGAGAAGCCACCTAAATTATAAAGATTTGTAACCAAATCTAGCTGAACTGAGAAAACCCATCTAAATAACAGACAACACAGCCAACTCTCAAAGGATTTTGAGCGCACCCAGCTAAATCCCAGAGAACCCAGCCAACTTTCCACAACCTGATCAAAAAAAAAAAAAAATCCAGTTCACATCCAAAGATTTGGGTAGGGTTTATCACACCAAACTCACTTGAAAAAATAGATACATGTAAATGACATGCTGTATTTCACAACAATGATCAAAATAGGTCCTGTATTCAGGTGCCAGTAATTAACATAACATTTATAAAAACCATTCAGTGATGTGTATATCCAGTCATAGACTTTCCTTGTTGATAATTTGCACATTTGTCTCAATCTGAAACGCTCTTGGTGTGTTATTTTCCTGAGTCCTCAACTTGAACTTATGTTAGCTGATAGAAGTTTTTGTCTTGTTTTTCAGGTATGAATGCCCAGCTAGCATACAGCATTGCATCAGGAGACCCTCAGGCCCAATTCGCCATCACTAACTCTGGTGTCCTTCAAACACGGAAACCTCTAGATCGGGAGACTCAATCCTTCTATAACCTTGTCATTACTGTTAATGACCTGGCTCCACTTCCTGCCACCCGCTTTACCAGTACCGCCCAGGTGTCAGTCATTCTACTGGATGTCAACGACTGCTCCCCTACATTCATTTCACAGAAGATGGCCTACATTCAGGAGAATGCAGCAGTGGACACAGTGGTTTTCACAGCACAGGCGATTGATCCAGATAGCGGGCCCAATAGCTATGTGGAATATTCGCTGGGTGGCACATATGGAAGCAAGTTTAGCATTGGAAATATTGATGGTAATGTAAAGTTGATTGGAGAACTAGATCGTGAAGAGATGGCCAATTACACGCTGACTGTCATCGCAAAAGACAAAGGCCAGCCACCCCTGTCATCCATGATGGAGGTTACCATGGTGGTGCTGGACGTAAATGATAACACGCCAAGCTTCTCACAGAACATCTATGATATTGAGATCGAGGAAAACACACTCACTGGCACCGACATCCTTCAGGTGTTTGCTAGTGATGCTGATGAAGGGACCAATGGACAAATCCGGTTCTCCATTGCCTCAGGCAGCGGAAACTCTGATTTCCGTATTGATTCAGTAACAGGCGCCATCTCTGTTTCTAAGTTGCTGGATCGGGAAACTCAGTCCTCATATTCACTGGTAGTTCAGGCTTCAGATCGGGGCAGTTCCCCTCGAGTTGATCGTGCTACAGTAAACATTGTGCTGCTGGATGTTAATGACTGTGCACCTGTATTCGAGCTCTCACCGTATACCATCAACGTCCAGGAGAACCTGGGAAACCTTCCCAAGAATATCTTACAGGCAAGTGCAGAAAATCCAAATCACACAGAACCAAGCAAATTGTATGTGCGCCAGGCTGAATCCCACATAGGGAACCAAGATAGAACCATTCAGAGAAATCACAAGCACATAACCCAGATCACAAAGGATGTAAATAGGATCCTACCAGGAACCTAATCAAATCTCCCAAGCTAATTAAAACACACATACATACATACGTACTCCATACAGAGGAACCCATTCACATCACATATAGCCTAACCAAATCAGACAACCAGCCAAGAACTAATCTGTTCTAAATCACTTGTAAACAAATCGCATAACCCATTGAGCAGAACCCAGCCAAGAATCCATCCAAATCATACAACCCATACAGAGGGACCTTCCAGGAGCCTATCCAAATCACCCAACCCATACAGAGGAACCCATCAAGGAACTCATCCAAATCACACACAACCAAATCTCCTAACCCATACAGGCCTATACTGACCCTAGCCAGGAACCCTTCCAAATCGCACAACCCATACAGAGAATCCCTGCCAGGAACCCATCCAAATCACACACACACAAAAAAAAAAGTCACAGAAATCAGTCCAGGCCAAAAATCAATTCAAATAAAACACAACCCAGCCAGGAACCCAAAACCCAGCCAGGAACCCATCCAGAGTCACACAGCGTCTGGACAGAACCTACGCAGATCAGAGTCCCGCTAAAACTGCAAAGAATTCAGGCAGCACCCATCCAGACCCTTTCAAATAGTCTTAAAGCAATATTATTGCTGATATCTTTTCAAGAATACTCATTTAATAGCAGTTTTCCCAACGTGCACCTGGTCTCTTCCTCTCTTTTTGCAGGTTGTTGCGCGTGATGATGATTACGGTCTGAATGGGCAGACGAGTTACTCTCTGAGCGCGGGGAACGACGACGGCTCGTTTAGCCTGACGTCCAACGGCCAACTCAGACTGGAAAAAATGCTCGATCGAGAGATCAAGGACCGTTACGAACTCGTCGTCATTGCCATAGACTCAGGTGAGACTACCTATCTGAATATTGAATTACAGTTGTAGGATCACCTGTCTGAGCTGATCTACTGTACCGGATTAGTCAGGAGTTGATATGCTAAGAGCCGAAGAACGTGTGTGTGTGTGTGTGTGTGTGTTTGTTTTTATGCATGCATAGAAGCATGTGTGTGTGTGTGTGTGTCGGGAGGGCGAGTATGAGGTTTAGGCTGTTATTGCTTGGAGGTCTGTAGATGAGTGTGTGTTTAGATCACAGTCTATTCTAGTTAAGTGCAGCTCTCCTACAGCCAAACCACCGTGGCCTGTGGGTGGCTCCGCCCACATTCCAGCCAGGTCATATGACCCACGTTAATGATGGGTATGTTTTTTTTTTTTTTTTTTTTTTTTTTTTTTACTGCTTCAGCATGCAATGAAAAAGAAAAAAAAAAATACAAAGCTGTATCTACAGCTGAGCAAAACTTCCTGAATGTGAAAATGTGAAGGAATTTTGTCCTGGCTTCTCACTGTAACAAAAAAAAAACAAAACAAAACATAAAATAGCTTTAAGTGAACATAAGGTAAAGACACAGAAAGTAGATTTTTTTTTTTTTACAAAGTTTGTAAGCAAATGAAATAGGCTTCAGTGGCAGGTCATCTAGACATGTGAAAAAAAAATCACAGAAGAAATATCACCCGAGCCGAGAGCCGTGGACACAGAGCCGCCACTAATGTAATGACACTGTGCATGCGTCCACCATTCATTTTGTCTTTTTTTTTTAATGTGTGGGTCCAAATACCCAGAACACATGGCAATTCTGTGGTACTAAAACCATCCTTTGACTCTGTTTGTTCCTCACGCCTCAGTATAGCAGCTCGCAGCTACAAAAAAAAAACCCTACTGCCCACATCCCAAAAATAAATGCCATGTTTGATTCACTTCCTGCAATTCGGTCAATCCAGAGTTGAATTGTTTTCTCAATGCAACAGGACCATACCAGAGTTCGCTTGTTGTGCAAAAAAAAAAAAAAAAAAAAAAGCATTGCTTGGTTATTAATTGCCGGGGGGACTTCTAAACGTTTGAAGCAAAATCCGCAAAGTAACGATCTTACCCTAAAACTAATTTGGAGTGTAGTAAACGAACTAGACTTCACGGAGGGAAAAAAAACCCTAGAAAGCATACTGTTGGTCTAAACAGAGTCTTAGAGAGCAGTCTAGAAAGTATACGTCTACTAACGAAGTCTAGAAGGAATATGATCTGCGAAGCAGGCGGCCATTTAAGGGAAAAAAAAAGAAAAATTCGATGCGTCTCCTTTCTTGAGAAAGTAGATGATTTATGAAGTGGATAAATTGAGAAGGTAAATGGAATGGAAAAGGAACAGATTCTTGTGGACTTTTTTTTTTTTTTTTTTTTTGGACTTTTTTTTACAAGGAGTCAACAGTGTCACTGATCTGTAAAAGTCAGAGGTATAAAGCTTTGACTCGGCTTTTCTAAAGTGACAACCTGCAACTGAGAAAAAAAAAAGAATATAAAGTAAGTAATAAGCTAGAAATGGATAAAAAAAAAAAAGAAAGAAAGAAATATGAAAAAAGTGCTGATAGAATAAACCACTTCAGGATACTCTGATGTTGGAGTACTCTGATGTCCGCTTCCCATCAGGCCGCATCACGTCACCCTATTGTGTTTTTATCCTTATATATGATTATCTTTTCCTCCCTAAATCTTTTTTTTTTTTTTTTTTTTTTGCAACAAACATGCCAGCCTGGTGCACTGTGATTGGCCAATAGGTCTTATTTCCACTGAACGGACAATTGAGAATAAATTGCCAGAATATGGGCGGGAAAAATAATGCATCTCCAGTGCTCTTCGAGTTGCATGGTTTTGCTCCATTTGCATTGAACGACTCCTTGAACGTCCAATAGGCGGACTGCAATCCAGTAAGCCTTGTTATGTTTTCTTTGGCGGACAGTAGCTGTTTTGTTCTCATAAACCCGCAATCGCCGGTCCGGAGAATAAATATTTATTGCAGTTAAATCATGACTGACGATGCGTGTATTTGCTCGAAATCATTTCGCTGACTGGCAGGAAGACGAAAGTGAAAAAAAAAAAAAAAAAAAAACACCACGCACAGAAATAGTCAAAAGCAGCTATTGTGTCCTAATAGGGAGGAGAATATCGGAAACCTCTAATGGCTTCCCGGCCGGAGCAGTGCAGGATATTTAGCTGAGATATTTGCGGTGTTTTGAAGAAAAAGAAAGGAGTCGTTCGTTCCTTTTTTTTTTTTTTTTTTTTGGACGAGGAGAGCAGCTATTCTCATCCGTCAGGATTGACCGAATCCTTCGCTCTGAGAAAGACTAGTCCAGATTTGCTGTTTCGGAGACTGGATTCGTCATTATTATAGAAACAGATGATGACGAACGACTGAGCCTCACTCGGTGTGACTGTCGTTCGGTCCATCCGTCTGTCTGTCAGAGCGCTGCTGCCTGGAACTGAGGCTGCACTTAGAGGAGTGGAAAGAGAAGGAACGTGCCAGTACTCAACAGCACAAGGACAGAGAGAGAGAGAGAGAGAGAGAGAGAGAGATACAGGATGCAGGTGAGAAGATATAGTGAGACTGTAAGAGACAGGTGATATAGAGAGTTAAGGACAGAGGTTAGAGATACCGCGTCAAGGAGAAGCAAAAGGGGTAGCATTCGGAGAGAGAGCGCGTATACAAACGAGGGAGCAAGAGAAAAAAATAGAAGGATGGGGGCAGAAAGAAGCAGAGTCAAAGAGAGAGACAGGCTGAAAGAGAGACAACGTAAAAACGAGGATAGTGAGGGGTTTTGGCTCTACTCGGCGTTAGACGATGGGTTCTGCACTCGTGGCAGTAGGATGCTGTTTCACGGTCACTGAGCGAGTTAACCGAAAGGAACAGGCAAAGTGAAATAAGGATCGAAAAGGGGAGAGAAATACAGCTACAGATGGAAAACGAGACGGGGAACGAGCGAGGAAAGGAGATACACTTCTGGCCCAAGTGGAAAAACTTAAGCCTACACGGGGGGACATTGTAAAAGAGGACACTCGCAGGCTGTAGGGTTGAGATCTGAATGTACGTGTTGAGAGGAGTTCATAGCCGCCGGGTTAGCATGGCTAAATCATCATGCACTCATTCCAAGAGATATTATAAGACTCTGCGATATTCGCAACGTATGCGGCGTGTTAGTTAGAAGTAAGCTGGTTTCTAAATTGATCAAATTAAGCAGATCAAATGGGTAGTATTTTGTCATGCAAACCATTTCTAACATACAGTCATGAAAGCCAGTTTGGGATTTGCACAAGTGTTTTATTTACTTCCTAATCGACCAGTAGTTGACAACAACAAAAAA
>JAOVYU010000031.1:9455473-9467841 GCA_025674565.1 Synodontis membranacea | reverse complement strand
AAACCGTCCCACTCCCTGCTGGGGGTGAGTAGTGTGCTCCAGTTTTGCGGAAAAACACGCTAATGAGGATGATGATGGACAGTGACAGACACACCAGCACGCAACGTGGTTGGAGACTGATATTACCCTTCTGTCTTGTTCACATTAAAGTGACCCATTTTAAATTGCCACTAAAAGTGGAACGACACTGGAAAAAGTTTTTTAATCCAACATAAGTTTCATTTAATTTTGAAATCTGAAGCAGAAAAGCGATGTTATTAGAATCCCATCTTCTGCATCTCCTATTTATTAGCAGGGTATCACCTGCTAGAGTGTAATATCATAATATAAATTATGTTGCACACGTGAATAAATTTAAATTCCAATTTAAACACATATGAGGATTTCTGTAAAGCTGCTTCGTGACAGTGCCCCCTGTTAAAAGTACTACATGAATTAAATCGGATTGAATTGGTGAACCTGTTAACGCTGTGTGTTGTGATTATGTCGACAGTTATAGCCTGAGTGGAGGAGATGGACAGTTTTCCATAAATCCTGCTACAGGACAAATAATAACCAGCTCACTTTTGGACCGAGAAATACAGAGCAGTTATGAACTTCTGGTGGTTGCGTCAGACAGTGGAAATCCGATACCACTGTCCAGCTCAGCCACAGTTTCTGTGGTTATTAACGACATTAATGATAATCCACCGCGATTTCATCACCACCCTTACGTCACACACATACCTGCCTCCACCGCTCCAGGTAGGAGATATAAGAATGTTGGTCAATGGTCTTATTATTAACAAAACAAGAAAAATAAATGCAATTGAAAAAGAACCATGGGAAGTCTTTGTTCTATAAACGATATGAGTTTGTATAATTTGTTGCATCATCTGGTATGAGGATGCTAGTTATCAATGACGAATACATTTCTAATCTCATATGGTTGATTCCCTTCTGTTTTTGGTATGCAGGTTCACTGGTGTTCGCTGTCACCGTAACAGATGAAGATTCAGGCACCAATGCCCAGCTGCACTACTCTCTAAGTGGCCGAAACTCTGAGAAATTCAAAATCGATCCAATCAGAGGAGCCATCGTAGCTAGCGAGAAACTCACTGCCACTTCTGAGGTTACGCTTGCGGTCCGTGTGAAAGACGGTGGAAGAAATCCCAAAATGGATAGTACGACTGTAACTGTCCGTTTTGTGTCAGGTGGAGACTTCCCAATCATCAACATCAAAGAAAAAAGCTTCATTTTTCCAGAAAACCAAGCCATCAACACTGTTGTTACCAAAGTTACAGGAACATCGACAAGAGCTGGACCGCTGTCATACTACATAGCGAGTGGCAACTTGGACAACGCGTTTCACGTAGACCAGCTTTCAGGAGAACTGTCCATCAAAAAGGCCCTAGATTATGAGAACATTGACAAGTACGTGCTCTGGATTGAAGCACGAGACCAAAGCTTTCCCCCCTACTCAGCGTATGAGAAGATCGAAATTACAGTGCTGGACATTAATGATAACAGTCCTATTTTTGAGAAAGAGCCATTTCATGCTGAGATTCTGGAGAACCTCTCACCTCAGAGAGTACTTGTGGTATCAGCTCTTGATGAAGACAGTGGCCCTAATGGGCAGCTGGAATACGCCATCACCGATGGAAATAAGGAAAACAGCTTTAGCATCAATCGGGCCACGGGAGAAATACGCACCACACGACCTTTGGATAGGGAAAAGGTAGCTAAGTATATTTTGAGGGTGAAAGCTACAGACCGTGGTACGTCACCAAAAAGCACTGCAGTTAAAGTCATCATTAATGTTCTGGATGTGAACGATAATGCTCCAAGATTTTCAAAAATTTTTAGCGCTACAGTACCAGAAAATGCACCTGTGGGTTACACGGTCACCCGTGTGACAACTACCGATGAGGATGCGGGTGCCAACGCTGTTAGCCGCTACACCATTAGTGATACAAGTCTTCCCTTTAGCATCAACCCCAGCACAGGAGACATAACCATAAGCAGGCCGCTAAACAGAGAGGACACTGATCATTACATCGCCAAAGTCTCTGCTCATGATTCGGGCTGGACTGTCAGCACTGATGTTACTATATTTGTGACTGACATAAACGACAATGCTCCTAGATTTAGCAGACCATCCTACTATCTTGACTACCCTGAACTTACTGAGATTGGGTCACTAGTCACCCAAGTCTCTGCTACAGACCTCGATGAGGGATTTAATGGTAAAATATTCTATTTCATTAGGTCTCAGTCCGAATACTTTCGCATTAATTCAAGCACTGGGGAGATATTCATCAAGCAGCAACTCAAATATCAAAATTCAACTGGGCACAGTAATCTTAATTTAAACAGGCATAGCTTCATTGTGACAGCATCTGACAGAGGTGTCAAACCTCTGATGAGCGAAACCACTGTGATCGTGAACGTAATTGACAGCAACGATAATCCTCCTATATTCGAGTCATCCTCCTATTTCACTCCCGTCACTAAGAGTGTCAAAGTTGGCACCAAACTCATCAAAGTCACGGCACATGACAAAAAAGACTATGGTGTCAACTCTGAAATTGAGTACGCAATATCAGGAGGCAATAGCTCAAGCAAATTCCGTCTGGATAAGCAGAATGGGTGGGTCACTGTTGCCTCTTCTCTTGCGTCTGATGTTAGTAAAGTTTATCTGCTTGAGATAACAGTGAGAGATAAAGGGACCCCACCTCTTTCTGATAAAGCTACTCTTAAAATTGCTGTTACAGAAGAAAATCACCACACTCCGGAGTTTTCTCAAAGCCAGGTTACTGCCACAGTCTCTGAAAGCCTTACTGTTGGTACAGCAATCCGCACTCTTTCTGCAAGAGACAAAGACAAGGACAAGCAGATGAATGGACACATTACATATGACATTTCGTCAGGCAATGATGATGGCCTGTTTTCAGTCAACGGTAAAACAGGGGTCTTGTCCTTGGCTAAACCATTGGACTATGAGAAAAAACAAAAACATGAGCTTAGAATATCAGCTACAGATGGAGGATGGATAGCCAAGACCAGCTACGTTACAGTTAATATTCATGTTACTGATGTGAATGACAATCCGCCGGTGTTTGACCCCGATGAGTACTTTCCTGTTGTGCAGGAAAATGTGCCGAGTGGTACCACAGTGGTCAAAATGAATGCCACAGATAAAGACTCTGGCCCCAATGCTGTTTTGGCTTATGTCATCCAGTCCTCCGACAGTGACCTTTTCATAATAGATCCCAACACAGGTGTCATCACTACACAAGGTTTCCTTGACTATGAAGCCAAACAAGTATATCATCTAACTGTCAAAGCATTCAACATTCCCGATGAAGAACGTTGTAGCTTTGCGAATGTCAACATTCAACTCAAAGGAGCCAATGAATATGTACCTCGTTTTGTATCTAAGCAGTACTACTTTGAGGTTTCAGAGGCTGCACCCAAAGGCACCGTCGTTGGCGAGGTGTTTGCAAGTGATAGAGACTTGGGACAAGATGGTGTTGTTTATTACTTGATTTTTGGCAGGAGCAGGAGAAAAGGTTTTGGCATCAATAAAAAAACTGGTCAGATCTACGTCACAGGACCTCTTGATCGTGAAAAAGAAGAAAAGATCTCCTTGAAAGTCCTTGCCAAAAATGCAGGCAGTATAAGAGGGGCAGATATTGATGAGGTATTTGTGAATATCACAATCCTTGATGCCAATGATCCTCCAGTGTTTACCCAAGAGTTGTATGACATCCAAGTGAGTGAAGGGCTCTCACCTGGAGGTCTTGTCACCTTTGTGAGTGCCGAAGACTCAGATTCTGTGCCAAGCTGGAGCAGATTCAGCTACTCCATTGCTGCTGACCATGAATCATCTGCTTTCACAATCAACCCACAAACTGGACAGGTTTCTGTGGCAGCCGAGCTGGATCGTGAGACCACACCTGTGTACAACTTGACCTTGCTGGCTATAGACTCTGGCTCACCTGCAGCTACTGGTACTGCCACTCTGATAGTAACGCTAGAGGACATTAATGATAATGGGCCCACATTAGTGACCCTGAGTGGAGAGGTCATGGAGAACCAGAGAGCAGGAACAGCAGTGATGATTCTTAGTGCCACAGATTCAGATCTGGCACCAAATCAAGGTCCTTTCTCCTACAGTCTGCTTACAACTTCATCATCTGCAAATTATTTCACCTTGACCTCGTCAGGGGAGCTTAGCACCAGTCGTGAGATAGATCGAGAACAGATCAGTGATTTCTATCTTTCTGTGCTCATCAAAGATTCGGGCATTCCTCAGATGTCCTCCACAAGCACCATCCACATCAAAGTGAATGACCAAAATGATAATCCATCTCAGCCTCGCTCTGTTGAGATCTATGTTCATTACTTTGGCAACATGTTCCCTGGAGGGTCCCTAGGGATTGTGAAACCTCAGGATCCAGATATACAGGACACATTCCATTGCACCTTGATCCCCCCTGTTGCAAGCCTTTTCAGTATTCCCAAAGGAACCTGCGACCTCACTTCAAATTCCCGATCCACTGATGGAACATTTGACCTCTCAGTGCGCAGCAGTGATGGTGTACATGGCGCTGTAAACAGCAATGTGCGTGTTTTCTTTATTGGGTTCAGCAATGCTACAGTGGACAACAGCATACTGATCCGACTCAAATCCCAAAGTATCGGCAACTTCCTTTATAACCACTACCTCAGTTTCTTACGCATCGCGAACTCACAGCTAGCAGGTCTTGGTACTGGAGTTCAGCTCTATGGGGCATTTGAGTTGAACAACCAGACCTTCCTCATGGCAGCTATCAAACGTGGTCACGGACAGTATGTAAACCCAAGTGGTGTGACTACTTTTTTCCAGAGTATAAAAGAAGCATTGCATAGGCAAACTGGGGTTAAAATAGATTCTGTGGACCACGACCCCTGTACTAACAACCCTTGCCAGAATGGTGGCAGCTGCAAACGGCGCCTTGGTGTTGGACTAGACATGATGAATGTGGAGAGCATCCCAGTCATTCTCGTCTCAAATCACCCCCTACAGCCCTATGTCTGTAACTGCAGGCCAGGATACGCTGGTAGCCTGTGTGAAACGGACATCAACGAATGTCTTCCATCACCTTGCCACAATGGAGGAACCTGCCATAACCTTGTAGGGGGCTTTTCATGTTCCTGTACAGAAGGCTTCACCGGGATGGCATGTGAAAGGGATGTCAATGAGTGCCTGTCCAATCCATGCAAGAACGGGGCACTGTGCCAAAATTTCCCTGGTGGCTTCAACTGCCTTTGCAAATCAGGATTTGCAGGTATAGTATAGTACATATAATCTAGATCTTATGAGCAACAAAAATGCAGCTATAGGCTCAAGCCATTCTCAAAATTCTCTTCGCATACAAATATAGCAAAGTTTTGATCCAAGAAAAATATTTGCTTCTGAGCAACTGGAGAGGTGTTGTAACTCTAGCATTCAGTAAAGACTGCCAAAAAACAATTGCTGTTAGGGTTATGGGATGCGGGGTATCAGCTGTGATACATATCAACTTGTCATGTTTATGTTAAAGTGAAGGGGATGATACAGTGACCCTAATAAGGACACGGCTACAGGCTGACCTTAAGTGCACTTGAGCCAAGTTTAACTACCTGCTTTCTGAGGAATAAAGCCTTTCCATGTTTATGCTTTCAAGAGCTTTGTATGTTAAGAGTTCATTTGGCAAACTGCTTAATGGAGTCTTGAAAGGAAAATGCTGTAAGAGTGCTCTTCTGTTGACTGTTGAACGTAGCAAGGGTTTGAAATGTGATCTAATTAGAATGGCCCCTTTCGTGTCAACACAGAGTGGTGCAGATTATCCCCTACTAAACGTAACGGTTAGTTGAAGTTTTAATAAATGTAACGTAGCTAGTGTGTAAAGGGAGTGAATGCATTTAACTGTTTACGATAACATTACGTTGAATCAGCTCTGTTTGGGCAGCTGCTGCCTGTAGCTTTTGGAAGGGCCTCTTCATATGGAGCTACAGCAGACGGTTTGTCTCTGGCACGCTCAAGCTTTGAGTCATTGTTGTCCTATTTTATTATGACCATAATAAATGATTGCGAGCGTTCATGTCTGAGGCCCCAGATAAATGAGGGCTGCAGAAGTATTACACCTATTGACTTACAGTAGTTTGCCTGCCCTCCTGCTGAACCCCCAACTTCCTGTTTTGTAGACCCAATTGTAGGGAAGGAATTTATGTCCCTTAAGCTTTTTATCTTACAATTCTGCAACCATACAGAGCAAATGAGAAATGCAAATGTTAATTCTGCACATTCATGAGTTTCCATGTTCCCTACCGTCTTGTATTGATCACAGTCTGTTTGTTTTGTTACTCACATACTGAAATATTCATTTTATAGGCCTCCCAGATCTAGTGAAGATAAGGTATATATATGTTGAGTTAATGCTGTCATGACAGGAATATGCTTTCACCCCCTATTCTTTTAGACACTTGGGTGCGTTTACAAGGTGAGAGCCTTTCAGAATTGCTTTGGCTTTGGAGGTTGAAGTAGACCAGAACTAGAGAGAGTGCAAATGCACAAAATCCCCTGTTGGTTTTTGGAAGCCCCTTACATGAACAGCCCTTCACCATATGCCTGTGTCATCTTCACCTCATTCATTTTCATTTGTGTTGTTTCATGAACTCAGGGAAAACCTGTGACTCCATCATCAATTACTGTGAGTGTAACCCCTGTTTCAATGGAGGCTCCTGCCAGAGCCGTGTGGAAGGCTATTACTGTCACTGTCCGTTTGGTAAGTCATCACTCCAGCTGCAAAAGCTAGGTGTTCCTGGCTTGTTCTCGAGCAGTGTTTATCAGACCTGGCCATGATTCAGGTCAAACTGGAAAATATCCACTAGGAGTGAAAAATCCATGCATGAAGAATTTGTCATGTCATTTTATTATTCTCAAAATTGCCTGATTTTTGGGAATATTTCTCATTTATTCTGTATACGTAATACCTGTTAGCTTGAATTTATGTAAGGAGTTACAAAGTCATGAGATCAGTTGAAGAAATTCAATAACAAATTCGTTCCTTCCCGTTTCACAGGCGTGTTTGGAAAACACTGCGAGCTGAACAGCTATGGATTCGAGGAGCTGTCTTATATGGAGTTCCCAAGTTTGGATCCCAACAATAATTATATTTACATTAAGTTTGCCACACTGAAGGAAAATGCCTTGATTATGTACAATCATGACAACCAGACCGGCGACAAAGCTGAGTTTCTGTCGCTGGAGATCTACGAAGGTCGGATGAGGTTTTCCTTTAACCTGGGCAGTGGCACCTACAAGCTCATGACTATGGTTCGAGTTTCAGATGGTCAGTTCCACACGGTCATAGCCAGGAGAGCTGGAATGGTAAGTCATGTGTTGATTTGTAAAATAACATCTAACCATGGTTGCAAGGCATCCAGGTCATTTTCCAGGTCTACTCAGAAATGTCCACTAGCTGTCTACAGACCACTAGTAAATTACTGAAGCTTTTTAGATGAGTGGAAACACACCTTCATGATTCCGTAACAAGTCCAATTGTCCCTGATTGCTGTTACAAGATATCGGACGTCATAGTTTTACTGTATGATTTCCTGTTATTCCTAATAAGCGAGTTTGGTTCAGTGTGAACCTGCAGCAGGGAAAGCTCAATCTGAAAGATATGTAGGTTAATATAACATTGACACAAAACATTAATCAAATGGTCCACCCACTTGCTCTTTCTTGTGGTTATTCTAGGCCAGCAATCATGTCTGATTATACCCGTTATTTCTTTCTAATCTCTTTAGTTTAAGATGTACACATTCGTTGCAACGTTTTTAAATCTGCATTATTAAATCTTAAGATTCTGGTAGAGTGAAAGATTAAAAACCGAGCTTTCAGCACATCCCTATGGAGGTGTAAAGAACACCCAATCTTTGTGTTTGGAAAAGGTGTTGTGGGTCATTTAGATGGGTCTGTGAGTGTGTTTTTTGGACATGGATTTTGAGCAGATGTTAAAGTCATAAGCAACCCCTGGTTGTCCCTCTGTGCTTAAGGTCGAAACTATGTGAGTCAAGGCTACATTTGTTTAGTTAAGACGTTCCAGTTTCTGCCCGGAGGCAGCTGCTGACTTTTTTATTGCCCTGTTATGACTTAATGTTCCCTCATTTCTACCAAGGAAAGAAGATACAATAAGGGGTTACAACACCGGCAAAATAATGGCAACTTTTTAAATAAAGCATCTTAAAAGATGCCATTAAAATGGCACTGTGGCTTAGTTGGTTGAAGAGTCTGCCTATTTAAAAGGGGATCCTGGGTTTGAATCGCAGGAGTACTTTTGCTTTCTGAAGTATGCCCCAGGGCAAGTAAAGACCTTACATTTTTCAGGCAATAGTAGTTCAGTGGATAACACTTGTTTAAGCCCCAGCACTGCCAAGCTGACAAGATACAGGGAAAGACATAGCTTTTAAGTGAAAATTGTTGATTCCTTTTATACGTAGACCAGTAAGTGGGGCAACAAACATGTTTGGAAGAAATGAAAGTTGTATGTGGCCCAGCTGGATTCATTTTAGAAAAGAGAGCTCACAGAAACACATACGCACACTTTCTACTGTGCAAAAAAAAAAAGCCTGTGTTGTATAAAAACAAACTTCATATGATCTACAATCTTAATGCAACACAATTTTCTAATAAATTCAGTTCAGTTATTTTTTACATCGCACTACGTCTGGGATTCACCACCGCTGTATCTACAGGGTCCACATCTTTGCCTTTCATAAGTTAACGAATGTGATTCGGTGGAATTGGAGAGCCAATTGTAGATCAGTACGCTTGCTGTGCGAGGTCTTTCTTTGCGGCCAAGGCGCTTTGAAGTGTAGAGCCGCAGTAATAAAAAGCCCAGATGGTCGAGCCATGCGGTAACTCAACTGTATCAGTGTACACCAAAGCTGCCGAAGACAAATGCGTCTTGTTTCCATCGTTGGTTTATTTTCTCGCAGCCGTATTTCACTTGCCCAAGCTGCGGCTCTGCGTTAACGATTAGGAACGGGGGCTTTTTGCGGGTTCTTGCTGTGTTTACCCAGAGGCCTGTGTGGGCGCCAAGCTTCGCCCCCTGTTTTTCAACACCTTTGCGCTCTTTCCATCTCTCTTGCCACGACCGTCTTTCCTTCCTCTGTTCATAAACCACGGAGTTGGGGGTTTGGACACAATGGCAGTGAGGAGCCATAGTGTGTTTGTTTAACAAGAGAGAGGAATGATGTTTCTGTTTAACTCACTGTAACTCTTTATTTCATTCACAACAATTCTGCCTGATCTCATTTCTCCTCATGTGAACTTTTAGTTTGGGGTCTACTCAGTTTAGAAGGATACAAGAAATAGGAAACTCCAGGCAGCCATGTTGGCTGGGCCTTGATATCTTTCTGTAATTGCTAGCACAGTTAGCATTGTTTATTGTTACCCCACCGCAAGCCATTACAGTAAGAAGGATACACAGGGAAAGGAAATCCTAGCCGCTATGCTAACTGGTCCTTAATAGGTTTCACTAGTTGTTAGCATTTGTAGCATTGCTTCTTCTCTTTTCCGTAACTCAGGTTTACCGTAATAAGAAGGATACAAAAGAAATGGAAACTCCTTGCAGCCATGCTAATTAGTCCTTGATATGTTTAAAACGTTAGCGTTATTAGCATTATTTTCCTTACCCCACCTTAGGTTGTTGTAATAAGAAGGATACAAAATTAGGAAGCTCCAATCAGCCATGCTAACTGATCCTTAATAGGTTTTAGTAGCACTAGTTACTAGCATTATTTTGGTTTTTTTTTTCCTCATATAAAGAAAGGAAATCCGTAGCAGCTTTGCTAACTTCTAACCAACAGGTTTTGTTGATCGTTAGTGTTGCTAGCATTGTTTACGTCAAGTCATTGCAGTGAAAAGGATGCTCGGGGGGGGGGGGGGGGACTCCTTGCAGGTTTTGTTCATTTGTTAGCATTGTTTTCATTTTCATCATTGCATGAAAGGCTAATTTTGCTAACAAGTAATGGAATATCTTTCCCTTTGTAAGGCTGCATCGCTCACTGTTGATCTTTGTGGAGAAGAACAGGAGCCCGGGTACTGCGCTGTCAGCAACCTGGCCGTCCATACTGACTGGTGAATACACACTTCTCTTTAGAATGGTAGCTTTAGGAAACACACAACAATTGTACGCACATTGTCTTAGTTCCTTTCTGCATCTAATTTAGTAAATTAGCTCCATGTGGAAATTAAACGTCACGCGGCTAATTGAATTATTTTATTAATTATAATTATTTATTATGAGGTTTCTTTGGACCCTTCTGGGAGTTACTAACCCGATCTTTCTCTCCGTCTCATTGTCGTTCATATTTTGTCCACCTGGTTTGTCTTTATATTCTTTCGTTGTTAGTTATTTCTGCCTCACTGTTTCTCTCAGTCTCTCTTTTCTTTCTTTAGGTCACATTTAGTTTTTCCTCCGTCTCTCGGTCTTTTTCGCTGTCTTTCGTTTTCTGTATAATTCTGTTTCTTTTCAATTATGTATCTCCATCCGTCCTCCTCTCTTTCGCTCTTATCTTTGGCTCCCTTTGTCTCTCTCTCTCTACCTCTTCCTTCCCCACCCCTTTCTCAATACCCTCTCTCTTGTTTTTCTTCCTCACAGGATTTTGGATGTTCAGCCGAATCGCTTGTCAGTTGGTGGCGTTCGGGCGATCGAACCGCTCCTGCAGCGCAAAAATCAGGTGAACACACATGATTTTGTCGGCTGCATCATGGAATTTGCTATCAATGGACGTCCTCTGGAGCCATCGCAGGCGTTATCGTCTCGAGGCATCTTAGACAGGTGTGTTACACACACACACACACACACACACACACACAGACACACACACACGTAACCAAACGGTTGGCTAAAGGTAGGCTAAATTAATTTGGTTGATTTTACTTGCAAAAACAAAAACATGCAGGCAGACTAATTGACTGATTAAGACTGATTAAGGCCGTTGCCCTTAATTTCTGTATTGAAATTGCACTTATTGACCTCTGCCATTGATGTGACATTTACAGTTGGTCTACCACTGGTAGTGGTAGTTTGCTACCACGTAAATATCAGAACAAATGTTTTTGATTTAGATAGATAGAAAGTAACTAAGAAAGCATTCATAGAAAAGAATTTAAGCTGAAAAAAATGTAAAACCTAGTTGTCATAAAAACATCATTGCCTGTGGTTTTTATATCAGCGTGGTCTTTATGGCAAAGACAAGATGTTGATGAAGCCTAAAAGAAAACCTTAGCTCATCTGTGCATACCGTTAACTTAGTCAACGAAGAAGAACTCTGAAAACACACAAACTGTCTCAAACAGTCGGCAAAGTATGTTTCATATAAAGAGAGATACAGTAGTATTAGTGTTATGATAACTGTGTTGTCTTTTGGGCTCTACTGTATTCATACACATCCAGTGAACCCACTGCTCTCAACAGGAAGCTATTGAAGTGAAGCGCCTGCTGTCTGATGTGTCCAAACATCTGTTTTTGTAAGCTAAAAAAACAAAACAAAAAAAACATGCAGTGTTTTTATGGGTTCATAAAATGGAGGTGACAGATCTTTTGCTCATATGCTAATGCAGCTCAGTCTCTTTTGATCTGTTTTTGTTACTGGTGGGATCATGTCATCTGCTTCTCTGTCTATCTGTCAGTACATCAAAATGTTGTCTTTATTCATGTGTGTGTCCTGCAGATGTCCCAGGATGGAAGGCGCGTGTGTCACTAACCCTTGCAGGCATGGTGGGATGTGTTTGGACATGTGGTCATGGCAACAGTGCCAATGCGCTGATGGACTCACGGGCAAATACTGTGAGAAATGTAAGGAATATGATTGAGTGGGAGCGATATGGATCGATTGGGGGAAAACTGGTCAAAGGAGGGTAGTTTGAAAGAGATTAATAGGGTAAGACAAGTCAGAGGGGGCAGTTTAGTATAGATGATGGGATAAGACAGGTCAGATGGGACAATTTGATTTAGATTAATGGCGTAAAACAGGCCAAACAAGGCAGGTTGATACAGATTGATGGGGTAAGACAGGTCAAACAAGTGAGGTTGATATGTATTCATGGGGTAAGACAGGTTAAAAAAGGCAGGTTGATATAGATTGATGGGATAAGACAGCTCAGATGGGACAATTTGATATAGATTAATGGAGTAAAGCAGGCCAAACAAGGTAGGTTGATACAGATTGATGGGGTAAGACAGGCCAAACAAGGCAGGTTGATATAGATTCATGGGGTAAGACAGGTCAAACAAGTGAGGTTGATATGTATTCATGGGGTAAGACAGGTTAAAAAAGGCAGGTTGATA
>JAOVYU010000031.1:9395324-9406413 GCA_025674565.1 Synodontis membranacea | reverse complement strand
ATTTACTATGAAGCGCCCCTTGTTAAAGATCGCTTTAAACTTCGCATGAGGAAGGCATGGGAAGATGCTAGTGTTTGATAAAGCGGTATTCAGGCTATACTAAAACGTGGCTTGGATGCCGCTATGACGAGAAGTCATTTTAAAAAAGGATAACACAGTAAGAGTTTAATCACTCGTGTAACCTAAATAATCACTCTTGTAAGATAACAGGACGGAGAACATAGTAAAGCTAATCTATATAATGGCCAGAAATGCTTTGCTAGCTACTTGACTAATTAGCGATAGAAAACAAAAAAATCCAAATTAAGGACAAACTTTACAATACTGTGTCATAAATAACCTTTTTATTTTTATTTTTTTGCTCTATTGTAGTCTACTAGTCTATTGTGCACAAGATTAGTGCTCTCCATGAACCACCATACTCAACTAAAAAACATAAAGAAAATAAAAAGAAAAACATCCGTACTTAATACTTCATTTCGGCTGCTCCCGTTAGTGGTCGCCACAGCGGATCTTTTTGTCCGCATGTTCGATTTGGCAGAGCTTTTTACGCCGGACGCCCTTCCTGACGCAACCCTCCCCGTTTATCCGGGCTTGGGACCGTCACGCAGGAATACACTAGAGTGTGCACCCCCTTGTGGCTGGGTCTATATCCTAACACTAATAATAATCACGCTAAAGAAGTGCAGTGTTACCAAACAAAGAAAAAAGTACAATTGTTGTTAATGAACATGGTGAAGGTTTCCTTAAGGTGGCCTTAATTGAATGTTTATGGAAGGAGTCTCCAGTGTCAGTGCTTTGTGATGGACAAACGAAAGTCTTAAGGATGGGGGAGTTTACGGTTTCTTGTTAACATGGCGCATAATCAGATGAATAATAGTTTTTTGGTTTGTTATTAATGAGAGAAAAAAAAAAGGATTGTTCGCAGCTGCTATAGTGTAAACGATAACTGGAACTACTTTTCAGACTGCTGTGATATAAGAGGAGGAAAACACTTCAGGATGTGTGGATACTGGAAACTTCAGGATTGCATTATGGGTAATACATCCACTCGCTTGGCCACAAAGGGGGTGGGGGGGGGGGTCTAGAAATTTTGTTAGAATGGTAGCCGTGTTTTCGCATCTTCGTAAAAAAAAGTCCAACAATCTGCCAGGAACACAATCCAGACACGGAATTTTCAGCATTTGGGACGAAGCCCAATCCTGATTGGTGGAATGTTTTTCCACTTATTACAGCGTGTCTGTGGGTTAATTAGAGAGACAAAGCGCAGAATTTCACTTTCACACATGACTGAGTGTGTCATGGTGAGTCTGTCTGCTCCAGGAGGAGAAAAGAAACGGGAGAACAATGCTTTGAAGTGAACAAAACATGAGAGAAACATGCCAGTTCTCACACAGAGACGGAGATGGAGGGGAAACCGAATGAGAGGTGGAGGCAAATGAAGGTCAGCAGGAGGTTGTAAACGATTGAAAAGCAAATTAATTAGCTCGCATGTCCAGGAAGGAGAAAAAATATCCGTTTCAGTAGGCTGAACACACACGCCTGCACACACACACACACACACACACACACACACACACACGCGCACAAAAAAAACAAAAAAAACACGGTTGCCGTAATATCCTTGTGAGGACCTGCAATTCATTTAATTATTAATGCTTCTTATAAATCATATGCCTGCCCCTAAAGCTAAATGTAATCTTAATAAATTTATTTATACATGCTTAAATGGTAAAAAGACGACAACAACGACAACAAAAAAATTCCAGCTACAAGATGAAAGTCCCAAGAAATTACGCATTTAATCATCAAAACGTTTATGCGTTGAATCCTCCATCTCATGCAACTTCTATCTTGAAAATAAAGATAAGGGTCGAGATTTACAGCAAAATGTGATGCAGTTAACTAGCATCCAGACTAATGGCAGAAGAACATAAAGGCCATTCTGAAGATCTGCTATGACCTATTAATTAACTTTGAATCTATAATTTGGGTAACTGGAATGACGGAATGTACATGGGCAATTTTTTTTTTTTTTTTTTACAAGCTATAAAGGATGAATTGCCTCACCGGAAAATGTAAGATGTTAAAAGGATTCACACGTTAATGCCTAAAATAATAATAATAATAATAATAATAATAATAATAATGATAATAATAAAATGCTGAGATTGAGACCAGCGTAAATATTGCTTTTGTAAGAGCTGTAGATTTTGTAGGTTTGATTAAATTATATGACGGTGTAGACGTACATGAAACCTGCATATACTGTTTACTTTTACTTACTATTACCGAATATGTAAAATATAATATCGGTGGGACACAAAGAGCACACCAATCATAGAATCAACCCATTACTTAGATAAAAATCTTTTCCCTTCATCACATTCGGTGCACTATAAAGGGAATGATTGAAGCCTATGCGACGGACCTTGAAGCGAGAACACTTTATAAAATTGCTTGGAAGCAGTTGCTTTTCAAGTTCCTTTTTTAAGGAAGAAAAACAGAAATATTGGTTCTGAAATCACATAAACAGCTTCATGAAGCACCTTTGCAAAAGTCATAAAGCAAACGTAAGACATCTCTCATGTCCTGGCTGATTGATTACTTTTGAGATACGAATGGAAATAAGATACTTTCCTTTTTTTTTTTTTTTCCATCAAACTGTTTTGTTATTGAAAACGTGACTCTCCATGGCGCGCTGATGTTGGACGACGATCAGAGGAAGAATTGCACCCGTCGTTACACACCTAAACACGAGTGAGCGGCTTTAGCGAGTGTGAAAGTGTTTGCAATAGCAAGACGCTTTATCTTTGCTCATAAAAGCGGAGAACATTGTGTTTCCGCAGTCGTTAAGTTTAAAGCGAGAGCCGAAGAGAAATGCGCCCAGGACAACTGTCGGAAACTGAAGTTGTGGTGTAGTTCATGAAATATTTTTCTCGGTGTAACTCCTGGCTTAGTTTACATTGGTTTAGGGTTTGATCGCTAATGAAATAAAACGCTTGGTGGTGCAGCTGTTCAGGATTCAGACGAAAATATGGACTTAACTTTTACGACAGTAATGTTTGCAGGGTGGAGTTTGCTGAGAATAGGGCAAACGTCTCATTTTCACACGACGCTGAACCAGAACATAAGCCCGTGTTTCTTCAGTTATAAGCCCAACACACGCCACTGTACTGTACGAAATGTGTTTCGGGCTGTAAATACACCAAAAAAATGCACGCAAAAAATTTCTACCGAATGCCAAATAACAAATTCATAATTATCACGTTTTCACTTCATTAATATCATTGTCCCTTGAAAGTCCAAAAAGTTAAACTTTTAATGTTTTTTTCGTCTCAGTAAGGACATTCGGGGTGACGGCATATGAATCACACACATTTTGTATGCAATTATGAACAGCACGTGAAAAAGTGAGCAAGAAGCAAAGCACATGAGCGCTTGGTCAGCTTATCTTTCAAAGTAATTGTAATTACTTATTGTTAGTAATTGCGCTGGATCAAGTGCTATTTTATAAGCTAAATTGAACCTAATTTAAAATAATTTGAATATGACCTAGAACTATTCATGCAGCAATATACTGACAATATACTGTAGAAGATTTATTTATTTATTTATTTATTTATTTTTATTTTTATTTTTTTACAGGGGACATAGTATGGAAGTCACTTTTTCAGTGCTAGTGCAAATACATTTAGGCATCCGTAGTGCCTACCGAGCTACAAACTCTGAAATAAGACAATCCACTAAGTTTCTTTTTTTGCTGCTTATTTCAGAAAACATGCTTCAACAGGCTGTTCTATTGTGACGCCCCTTTCTATGTCACAAGGTTTATTAGAATTATACCCCTTCTCCCGTCTAAGTATCTTTACTCATGGCTTAAGAAGCAGAGAACAAGCCATGAATATTCATTAGGATAGTGCTACCTGATTGGCTGGTGAAAAACTGGGTGGGGTGAGTAGTGGCTCATTATTATGTAAAGGAACGAGCATGTCACAGACATTTCATTAAGACCTCAGGGAAATGTGTCTGCTTGTGGAAAAGGGGTATAACATGGCACTTTTAATTACTTTTTTTTTTCAGCTTTACCATATGCCATCGCCAATTGACAGCGATATAAAAAATGCTGCTTCTTCGGTCCGCATTTCCTTTCCGTGAAACTTGAATACCTGCATAAACCGACTCTGATTACAGAGTAAAAATATTGACCTAACTCTTGAACCTGAGACACGTTGTCGGTCTAGTCCTGTCCATCATGCAATAAGAATACAAATATAATTGAATAAAACATAAGTCATCAAAACAATGATGATATTTACTTATGAATTTAACCTTTCACATCTTTCGCTCTCTCTCTCTCTCTTACTGTAATTCCTATATAGACATGTTAATGTGTCAAGTGGCAAAATTATGGGAGCAGTTATCACCACCATTTCTTCCATACACTTTATGTATTCTTATATTTTTTTTATAACTTTATTACTCCTTAAAACTGAACCCAGGATTTGGCAGTACTGTCCTCTTCTAATTAGCACCGGTTCACTGCACGGCTTTCTCTTTTATTTCCCTTAATCGCCATTCCAGCGTAATTGGTTCAGGATGCTGATGCGGGGAGAGAAGAAGCACAAGACGTCCATAAAGAGTGAAGAACGTCAGAGAAGTGATTCCTGTTCTATTATTAGTCTCCCCTCGAGGGACTCGCTGACCTCTGCAAAACATGAAAGACAGCATGGAAATGCCAGATGAAGACGTAATTAAATGCTTCCTCGTGTTCGAGGTGTAAAAGTTGTCGGATGGGTAAAGCGGAGCTTTTTTGCGAAAGGTGGATGGAGGACTGATGGTAGGAATAAATTGAGATGGCTACACAACAAAAAAAAAAAGGCACTGGATTCTGGGAAAGGTGAGCCGGCCTCTTTAAAAACAAAACTATAAACTAAAATGTCGCACATTGAAACGTGAGAGACAAATCACACGTGCCTTAGGTTTGGTCCGAGGAACTTCATGGCATCTGCTGCTTTTCTGTTTCGCACCTAATTTTTATTTATTTTTTTTTTAGAATTGAGAAAATCTAAGGTCGCCTTGTTTCTTTGCAGCTGAAGTCGCAGCTTTGTTTCACACACGAGACAAATGTACACTAGGCGCCTTCTGTCCACTTAAAACATCGCCTAGGACAGGTTTAATACTCTTTGGAAGATTTAACAGGGCTGTAACTGATATTAACATTCAGAACATTTGAGGGGGAAAAAAAAAACTGAGATGGAAACTCAGCTACTGTATCAGTGAGGGAAAAGGAGCACAAAGTGGATCGAATAAGCCATGTGAGATTTGCTCCATTTTTCCAGTCACTACTTGGCCGTCCTCAGTTTCGCCATGAAAACACGCCAAACGTGGACGTCATGGTGGAAATTCAGGACAGGACGAGTTCAGCTGCGTTACAGAATCTCTATTTTAATGAATCATGACCTCTCAGTTTGGCAGCGGGATCTCCCGCTGCTTTCTTTTTCAGATCACACGCTCAGAACGCCTCGGGAGAGAACAGTTTATAACCTAAAACATCTTTCTTATATATCTCCGTCGGTCCGTCCGTCTGTCTGTCTGTCTCTTGGACTCCGGAGAGGAAGACGTGTCTCTTCAGCACAAAATGAGTGGTTTTAATATTTTATTACTAAAAGTGGAACGATACTAAGCATAAATTTTTCAGTATAAAGCTTCATGCGCTTGGCTCAGTTCCTCTTTTCCGGTGTACACATGTTTCTCTGTTACAGAGATGATGTTCAGGTTGTTTGAGCCGAGAGGAACATGACGAAATTAAAGTGCTCGGTAAAAATGGCTGGTGTTTCTAAACGCGAAACAGAAAATTGATGTTTTGTCCTATGTTCTCCATCTCTTAATTCCACTCCTAACTCACTCGTCACACATCAGGAGGATCAAGTGTTGCAGGGACTCGGGGTTGAACTGCACATGGTTTATATTTCACACAGTTTTTCACAAGTAATGGACATTGACATTTCGTGCATGTGTTGACGTGTGATTGTTTTTGATGATTCATTTATTTTCACATCTGTTTTTTTTTTCTTCGCACAATCCATTCATTTTCCTTATATTTTAACCGATTCAGTAGGTTTCACATGCTATTTTTTTTTTTTTATCAAAATCTTAATTTGTATACGATGTTCATGTTTTTTTTGGGTCACATTATTAGTGTTTTTTTTTTTTTTTTTTAGTATTTCCATGTGACTGTTACAAGAAATTTCTGATGTTATTCTTTTTCATGATTCATTTATTTTTTAAATGTAATTATTTTACATGATATTTTGCATGATTCGTTTATTTATACAGGTTTTTTTTTTATTAAGGTTTGATTGATTTTTAAGTTTTTTTTTTCCTGCCTGACTGATTCTTGGGAATTTGGATAAAACAGGTTTTAATTCTGAAAATAAAAAGTTACTCAAATTACAAAATCTGAAGGTATATCATTATAGACCAAGGTATTGGCTGTTCAGCAATGTACCAGTGCATTCCTCCTCATTTTGTATTTTTTTTTTATAAAATAGGCATTTTTTCAGTTATTACTTTGTTTTTGTCAACACCACCAGACACAATGAAAGGCAAATAATTTTTTTATTTGTTTGGTTTAATATGTATTTAGAGTTTTTATATCATTATTTAGCATCCTTAGTACACTTATACTGTATGCTGTTAAATGTTGAAAATTCACTTTTGTTCATTTTTTATACTGTTGTACGTGTACTCCTTTAAAAGAGCTAACATCATACAATGTTTACTTTAAGCCTAAATAGAAAAAGTAATGTTTGTTTTTTTTTAATTTAACAGACGTATTTTTGTATTAAAAGAGACTAGCACTTTAATAACTCAACAGCACTGAAGAAACATTGTAAACATATAAATAAAACTCCCTCTGATGGGGGTGACACTAATCTGACGGTGGTGACCGTGGCATCGTAACAACATACAATTCAAAAATGTATACCACTCAAGTCAATGGTTTCTTGCTTAACAACTTTATTTAACTATTTGCTCTAAATAATAACAATAATAATAACAAACTAGACTATAAACTGTACATTGGATTTGAAGAACAGATAAATGAATTACTGATTTTATTGCTTTTTATAAATATCTGACGGTGGTGACGAATATGTGGGACATATTCTGATATTGTTCAAAATTCACTGTTTGTAGTTTTTAATACATATTACAATTTTCTCTTTCATGTGGTAAAGATATTATTCAATTCAATTATTACTTTTTTGTTTGTTTTTTAAATTTTTTTTAAACATTATAATGCTTGAAATGATTATCCCCTATCTGAGGACAACTGAGTTTGTAGGCAATGGGCCAGCATATAATCATTAAATTAATAAAAACAAAAAAAATAAGCCTATAAAAGAAGCTTATATATGTGCAAAGGACCCCCTAATTATAACCTTAATTCTTTTTATTCATGAAAATGTTATTAATTTCCAACAGAATGAGCACTTTTCTTAGTGGGACATGTTTTTTTTGCCAAAGTTTCAAGAATCGGTGATTCACGATTCATTTGCTTTCACATGACTCATTTTTTCATGTTTGATTTTTTACCCGTGATTCACTTATTTTAACGCGAGGTACTTATTTTCAAACGTGATTCACAATTCAGTTATTCTCAAATGTGGACTTTTTTAAATGACATTTTCATTTCTTGCAACTTTTGATTCTCATGTGTCTCCATGACTCTCCCACATGATCGACTTACTTTCACATATGATTTTCCCCACACGATTCACTTAACATGACTCATTTTCACGTGACTTTTTTCCCCCATGTTATTCACTTACTTTCAGTAATTTATATTCACGTATGATTTTGTACATAATTCATTTATTTCCACGTGCTATTTCCAAATGATTCACTTATTTTCATGATTCATTTATTTTCACATGACTAATTTTTCATTATGTGATTCTTACCCCCCCCCCCCCCCCCTTCCCCACAATGATTCCTTTCTTTTCAGATGTGAACTTTCTCCACGTTTCATTTATTTTTCATGTGTTCATACAGTATACTGTAATTCGCATGCTGTCACATGGGCAAATTCGGGGCATAGCATTCTGAAATGCACCTTCACATATTTCGTTCATATTAGTCTCTTAATCACATGTGAAAAATGTGCGACCATGTGACATGCCCATGAAAAGAAGGTTTTTTTTTTTTTAATAACTGTTCAAATTGTATTGGTGTATATGGAGCTGAGGTTAAAGAACAGAAGTAGTGAATGCTAACATCTTAAATTCGATCCAGAATAAAAAATATCGGGCCAAGCACATGATGCGGTTGGGATTTTTAGGAAAGTAATCTCTCTCCCAAGGAAACAGTATTTCCCCAAAACAGCTCCAAACTAAGGCCATTCACACCACAAGCAAAACAGACACACTGTACAGGACTGGGCGGAAAAAAGTGTAGGCCTAACGATCTAAAATTTACCAGAAAGTTTTCCTTTTTCTTTCCGTATTCTTTTCTGTTTATGCATAAGAATTGTGTTAAAAGTGAAAAATAAAAGAAAAATGAGAAACTGAGTTGAAAGTGGAGTAGTCCCCAACAGAATGTGAATTATATAGTCAATTATATTAACAGGAGCTTTGAAGCTGCTTCCATTGTCATAAGTAAATTTTGCGAGAGTGAGAGAGAGAGAGAGAGAGAGAGAGAGAGAGAGAGAGAGAGAGAGAGAGAGAGAGAGAATGATTCTTTCGTTATTTTTATATTAACCACTTTAGATCTGATTTCTTTTACTTCACACAAAGTTTGTAATAATCCTTACAAATCAATAACTCGGTTTTATTTTAATATCCGCATGTCTAAAGAAGTTACATGTCTGAGTCTTTGCAAAACGGTGATCGGTTGGTAACACTGTCGTTTCTAAACAAATTAGCGTACTGTCTTCTAACTTCTATGTTTTAATAAAAAAGTATAAAATCTGAGCTGCGTGAAAAAGGTTAGCCGCATTAGCTGGCTGTTTGAAGGATAGTTAAGTAGATATTTATCCGGATGACAAACTCACTAGTTCATGTGTATGCACCGAAATTGCAATAATCATCGAAGGAACTATGCAAATGTTATTAACATGATCGTAGTAGCACAGGTGTTGATAGCTAGCGAGCTAGCTAACTCAAGCGAATGGTTAGTTTCTTTACTGACTATTACAATTTCAGAACTTTCATGACATATCAAAATAAACGTCTCCGAACTTTCCCTCCAGCTAACAAAACTAACACTTTGTTTGAGCTAGCCATCTAGCTAGCAATATCTGTGTTCTTTTGTTATGTGAGACTATACCAAATATGTCAGTAAAGTAAAGAAATAAGTTGTGAAATTAAGCTATCGTGCTACTTTTTCCTCACGCTCAGGTTCATTTTTTTTTTTTTTTTTAATTTGCACCAAAATAATCTAGCAGCTTTGAGCATTCGCTTACTTGCTTACTACTTTAGCCTCATAGCTCCAGCAAACAAAGTAATGAAGCAAACTTCAACAAGCAAAAAAAAAAAAAAAAAAAAAAACAACAGACTATGTTCGGAGAAGAAGGGATTATGCACACATTTCTGGTCATGCTATGACTTTAAAAAAAATACTAATAAAAGGTAGGTTAAATTTGTGGTTCAGGTACTATTTCGAAAGTGAGAGGAAACTGGACCCACACTGCAAAAAAAAAAAAAATCATTGTGAAAAGTTAAGATAAATAAAACCAAAACAAGAATATAGGAACTAGAATTAGGCAACATTATTTGCCATTATAGTGAGAAATTCACTTGTTAAGATTTCTTAAGTCAGTTGTTCTTAAAAAAAAAAAAAAAGAAGAAGTTATTTCTCTCGGCTACTCCCGTTAGGGGTCGCCACAGAGGATCTTTTTTGTCCGTATGTTCGATTTGGCAGAGCTTTTTACGCCGGATGCCCTTTCTGACGTAACCCTTCCGATTTATCCAAGCCTGGGACCGGCACGCAGAAAAACACTAGAGTGTGCACCCCCTTGTGGCTGGGTCTTTTACAGCACCCGGTATTCCCCGGGGATCTCCCATCCAGCTTAGCTTCTGAGAACAAATGTTCTTAAAATAAATAAAAACAAGATTCATTATGTCTTTTCAAGGTTTTTTTTTTTTTTTTGGCTTTTTAAGTAAGTGCACTTTATAAACTGCAGCTCTACAATATAAATTCCACAAACAGAACAACTCGTCTGTCTCTTCATTAGAAACCAAATTAAATACTTTAAACAGGAACTTTTTAAAAATGTAATCTGATTGCAGCGTCTGTTTACAATCCTATCACGATATATCATAACGTAGAGGCTTGGCATTTCCGCAAGAGCGCTCTTCTGTAAATTTAATTCTCACCTTCAAAAGATGTTCTTGCAATCCAAAATGAAATTATTATTATTATTATTATTTTTAATGGATTAGCTTCAGTAAGTCTCGGGTTGCGTCCCAAATACTGATCTTCAATGTAAATGTTCTTGCTAGAAACCACAGATACTGCATCAGACATATGCTAAAAGAAGTTTCTTGTGTTCATTACCAGGGCAAACAAACCCTCGTAGCAGTGTTTAACTGACGTATTTGTTTATATTTGGTGGAATTTTAACAACTGGGTTTATTAGAAAGCGACCGTGGAGTAGCCCATTGTGTCTGGAGTGGATTTCATACGGTTCAGGTTCCAACCCCAACCACTATTGCGTAAACGTCCCTTCAGCATTTGCCTGAAGTGCAGCTACACGTTTTTTTCCCCCCATGTGGCTTTGTTGAAATTTTGGAAGCTTGCAGGCCCCCACAAGCTACGTTTTTAACCATAATCAATTTTTCACACCGATGTGCAAAAGTCCATGTATGGTGAAGTATAAATAAGCCGAAAATGCTAAATGGTTGAGCTATTGTGCCTCATCCAGCATGCTAGCATAGAATTTCATAGCCTCACACTAACCCTACATGCCAGCAGTGTCTTACAGATAGTTTGAAATGCACTGTGATGTTGAACTTAAGAATCGAATTGGAAACCATGTGTTTATATATTATATTATATTTTATTATATATTATATATGCATCT
>JAOVYU010000031.1:9351685-9365409 GCA_025674565.1 Synodontis membranacea | reverse complement strand
TTCCCTGCCACAAAGCAAAAATGGTTCAGGAACGGATTAAGGAGCACAGCAATGAGTTTGAGGTGTTGACTTGGCCTATAAATTCCCCAGATCTCAGTCCAATCGAGTATCTGTGGGATGTGCTGGACATATATATACACACACACACACACACACACACACACACACACACACATAGCGGACACTTATCTGGCCCTGTGAGACTTAGAGGCCCAGCTGCTTGACTTGATCTGACTGCCACGCCTTCTTCACTGGACCTGACATACTCCTAAGCCACGCCTTCTTCACTGGGCTGGACAGTCTCAGAGGCCACGCCTTCTTCAATGGTCACTATAGACTAATCGACCACACTGCCTCCACAGCCAACAGATGGTAAAGGCCACAATTAGAGCAAAACCAAGTGGCGTGAAGTACACATAGAGGTGTTGATGAAGAAAAAACTCTGTTTGGGTTTAACAATTTATGACCTTTAAGTGGGAGAAAATCCCAAAGCAGTGAGCGTCTGCAGAGACAGATGTTCGGGTTAGACAAGTCGCTGTGTTGATTTTTTTTTCTTCGCGGCGACCCGAGGAAACCATTTCTCCACCAAGCTGACCTTCAGTTTTTCACCCGAGGAAAAAACCAGCACAGCCACACAAGGAGAGAAAACCTCCGCGTGAACTATCGACTGTGTTTTTCCTCCGTCAGTTACCAAGTACTAAATTCAACATCGAAGAAGATATCGTTCTTTCGTCAGAGGATAACACTGAATAGCTCTGTCAGCATTTCACTGCGTGCCCTGAATTAGCACTAGCGTCCTCGTCTATGCCAATTCTCAGCGCATTAGCAAAGAATAAGCGCCTGTTTTTCTTTTCATTTCGCACAGAATGACACTTACGTAAATCAAGATATTTTATGTGAAATACCGTAGCTTGCATGCTAGATGGATCTGAACTGTATTGTGCTTCTTATGGTGTACAGCAAATCTGGAGAATTTGAATTTTTGACTTTTCCTTACTGATGGAATGAAGTGTGTTTGTGCTAGGGCAGACTTTTGGACCGTATTGAAGGAATATTCTCAATCTAGTAAGTGATTGTTTTAGCATGGTTTAGACTTTCTGCAGCACTGCTCAGCATTTAAACCAATTTACTTCAAATGTGTGTGACGTTCTCCAGAAGCCCCTGTTCCTCCATTCGCTCGGTTTCATTATAACCCATATAACATTATACAAACAGCTGGAACGTCCACCATGAAATTTACTTCCAGGGTTACAATTTAATTTTCTACCAACACACACACACACACACACAGGCAGAGATAGAGCAGTATATCGCCTGTTCAAATAGCATTCGAATCATTCAGTGGAATGCCCATGTCCTACGAGTTACGAGTCCTGTAAAGTCAGTGCTGCAAGGCCGGTGGTCTTTTTCGATAAATCACCATTATAGGAGAATAGACGTCTCTCATCACCTTCCTAATATGTTTATTTTCTGACAGTCTCACCAGCTCCCTTGAGTGGAATTAAAATCAAAACAGATAGACAGATAAACCATATGGTGACCTTGCGACTATATATTTATTTTTCATTCGCCATGAAGGAGCGAAAAAGAAAAAAAAAAAAAAAGAAAAGAAAAAACCTTTCCAGCTTTTAGCACAAGTGAAAGTATAGAATAGGCTCTACGAATGTAAAGTACCATGTCAAGGAAAAGAAAAAAAAAACAAAACATTTCGGGACACGTTATAGGTAAACAAATCAATGCATGATAATGTCTTGTTCCTTTTATACCGCAGCAAATGTGCAGATTCATTTGTTGATTTTTCTGAATTTTGAAGCCAGAATCGGACATCAGGTATGATTCGGGTGATAAGATCAGAAGATAAGAAGAAAGCAGAATATACGTGCACTTCCACTGCTTGCGTTTCTTGGAGCGCGAAGCGATTTTCTGCTATCGTTCGTTAACGTTTACGGCCGGATTATTTAACGGCGCTCTCGGAGAACAATAACTTCACATTTTCAGCATGTCTGCAGCTGTCCAAAAGCCAAGCTGTTCGAACGGCACTCAGAGGCGGCGACACTTTTATTGAAACAAAAGCCGGCGTTTCCTTAAATGCGATCCTCATGCCAAGAAGCGGACTGTTCGGAGACCTTGAGGTTCTGCATGATCTGGCGCAGCAAACGCACGCCGTGTGCCAAGGGAAACTCGAGTGTGCAAACGCTAATGTGCTAATGCTTCATTTTCTATTATCTCCCTTCAGAGCTATCACTAGTGGTAGTCGGGAGTCTTTTAACCCTTTTAAGCACGAGAATTAGGCATTCAAAATCATTCAGTGTTTTTTTTTTCTTGTTTGTTTTTAAGATTAAAGCTATATCATACATTCTACAGCATAAAAAAAAAAAACCCAGATTTTATACGTCACACCTACCTTAACAATGATATGTCAAAATTAAAACTGAAACACCCGAGAAAAACATGAATCCCAAGTGGGTAAAAGCTGGAACAATACAAAAGCTGTCGTCCTGGAATGCTTGGGATTTTCTTTCCAGAAGCATTTCAGCTGTGTTTTCCCTAATTATACCCACGTAAGCCAAACATATACAGTACAAGCCCATCATCCAGGTTACACTGAAATATGCATGAGTAGAAAATCATTTAAAAATAAATAAATAAATAAATAAAACTATTACTACTAGTAAACTAAGCAAAATAAGCTGCAGACAGTGTCGTTTCATTTTTCGTTGAATATTCCTAGTCCAAACTTGAACAGCGTTGCATAGCATAATCGTTTTCTTTTCAGGTGAACACGCTTTCTTTAACACTCCTTAACTGGACCGTCATGTCCTTTCGCTAATTAGCTAGCATGCTAACTCAGTACAGGTCATAATCCAGAGTACCGTCGTGTTCACAGTACGTGGGGAAAGTTACGGGTCGTGTTTCACGCAGGTTTAAATTGATATTTCTTTATTATTTCCTGTTTATAGTTTGAAGACGGGTTTTTTTTGTTTGTTTGTTTGTTTTTTTCAACACCATCTAGAGAACCACCTTTAAATACAAGCAATTGCCACCAAGCCTGAAAAAAAAAAAAAAAAAAGGGATAGGAAATATGGACTGAAGGAGCAGATTGCATTGAACCAATATAGATGAGACAATGCCTTGCAGTGAAATAAACGTCTAATAGCAGTCGAGTTACGGCTGAGGTTGTTAGCTTTTCTCAAAACGGCGAGTGTCATGCTTTAGTCAAGCTTTTTCTTCCATCTGCCATATAAAAATGGACATTTAATTTTATTATTAAAACAATTACATATAAATCCCAGCTCTCAAGTTATCAACAGTGCACAGACGCCGGAGAGACGGAAGGGGGGCGAAAACGGAAATTAGTGGATGAATCAGGGATTATTTCCCACTGACGCAAGAGAACAGAGATCAGCGGAGTCAAGCGCCGATGATAAGGGTCGTGTTTAAATTGCACGACTGGATCTCTTATCATTATATATTATATTAAAAGTAAATGAATATGTACAGTAGCTGTGGCTTTTAGACAGCCAGTGTTTTAAATCTTTAAAAGCAATTTCTGGGAAGTTTAAAATGCTGAAACCTTCCGGGTTGATATGTACAAAAGAGAACCCCTTTTTTTTTTTTTTTTTTTAATAGTTCTATAAATATATAGAAAAACACATTTGCTATATAATTATCTTTGTGTCTGCTTTGTTTCAACCATTTAAAAAAAAAAAAAAAACAGCTTTATTACAGTTAGAACTGTTCAGAATTACTGTTAAATAAGCTAACAATGCTTCATATATTTGTGCTAGTTAGACTGGAATGGTGAGGTAATGCTTCTGGACATCTTGAATGTATGAATGGTTTTGTTAACTGCTACTGATCAGACCGTGGACTCAGATACCCATCCCTGCGAACACACAGCTGCATTTCTGCCAATTTTGTTTCAGAGATTTGGCGGCGTTTACAATTCGTATAAATGATCCTCCTGCTGAGATCAGCCGAGGCTCTGCAACGTTTACCGCCAAGCCATCATTAGTCAGCACTGAAGAATGTTTACCCCCCCCCCCCCTTTAAATGCGTAAAATGTGCAACCCAAAGGCCAAATGTGCAAAATCCAGGCCTGTTCCAATATCCTCTCGCACAGACTCGAGTTACATACCTGTTTATTAACAAGGCCATTCTTCTGCATTTACCTACACATATATCACCTTTCTGGTCCATTGGAAGGTCAATAATGCCCAGTGGGGCTGGAATATATGATATGATAAATTCCCTTAGAGAATTACCCACCATCAATCATTCCTTCCTGTCATGATGAAAGGGGAAAGGTCACTAAGAAGTCTGAATAATACCAAACTGTAAAGCTCCAGCCTTTGGTGGACACGTGGACACAAGGGACAGTCCACTTGGAATTACACATTGGAATTATGTGACCACATAAACGAAACGGTCGCTTCCAAATAAAATAATAAATTAAAAAAAAAAGACACACTCACCGGCCATTGCATTAGGAGCACATATACACCAATCAGCCAATCATGTAGCAGCAGCCCAGATAGATGAAGGAACAGGTCAAGAGCAGCTGGTCTGAAAGTAGAAATAACTTCTTGATGAGAGCGGTCACAGCTGACAGGAAGGCTATGGTAACTCAAAAATCCACCCTGTCAATATCTGATGTCAAACACGGGACCTTGCAAAATGTTGGATTTGTGCGTCAGAAATTACAGCATAAATTGAGTACTTAAGTGTATGCCAAAGAAGTCCAGAGTCCAGAGATATATTTACTGTAGGATACATACAGTATAGGGTTAAACAAGACTCAAGGAAAACCTAACACAATAACACAACATAAGAAACATAAGGTAATAATAATTAAGAGGCATGGACAAGGCAGAGCCAGAGTCTGGATACCAGCTGGAATGGCCGTTCAACTTTTGTGGTGTTGGTGAGTCCATGATGACATGCACTATGATAATCTTGTGTGAGCAGAGCAGCTGCAGTTTTTCGAGGCTATTGCTCCTCACCAATAGTATGAGTTGGGAGACAACTTAACAACCACAGAGCTTAGCTGACATTCCACCAACAACCACAAGCATTAGCCCTGATGTTCCAACAAGAGCCACAAGCTTTAATCCTGACGTTCCACCAACAACCACAGGGTTTACTCCTGATGTTTCACCAACAGGCAGAAGCTTTAGTGCTGATGTTCACGAACAACAACAAGCCTCGGCCCTGATGTTCCACGAACAACTACGAGATTTTTCTCCTAAAACCTATAGTTCCTTTATCTGTAATAAAGTACGTGTTGAAAACATTACATAGCCTGGGATGGTGTGCTTAATACAAAGTAACTTCGTGGTTAAACATATCAGCAGAAAATGAAGATGCTACAGTAGCCTTACTCTTTAAGGTGTGGTGCAAGAAGAGCTCCAAGCAAGCTCTTCCACACCAACCTTGGCAAACCGTGTCTCATGGAGCTCACTTTGGGCAGGGGGTCATTGTCATGCTGGAAACAGGTTTGGGCCTCTTACTGTAGTTCCAGTGAAAGAAATTTTTTATGCTACAGCACATAAGGACATCCTTTATAGTTGTGTGGTTCCAACTTCCTGGTAAAAGTTTGGGGAAGGTCCACAAATGGGTGTGATGTTCAGGTGTCAACAAAACTTTTACTGTGTAGTATCACTCAACATGTGCTATTTTTAGCCTCAGACCCACTTGCACCTTCAGCACAGGAACAGGTGAGAAGAGCAAAATTAGTCCATGTAAAAGAGAAGGTGACTTCTGGCCACTACAAATATTTGGTCATGCCATGTAGGAGAGTTTTAGCGACCTCTCCGTAAGTTAATCAAATGGACTTGTTCCCGCACTCCATCATCTCAATCCCTCACTACCTTTCATTATGGATGTAAATGCTTCTGAAAGTGGAATCAGCACAATGCTGTCCCAACATCACAGGAACCCTCCTAAGCTACATCCCTGTGCCTTGTATTCAAGAAAATTGATCTCAGCCAAATGCAACTATGATGTGAGGAGCTAGGAGCGGCTACCCATCAAAGTAGCACTGAAGGGTGGAGACATTCTTCAGATTAACAGTGGGGCAAGAAAAGAATGCCAATATCCAAATATCAAGAGAAAACAGGCAGTGCAATGGGTTCACACATCTCTTACTTCAACACACCCAGGTAAAATTAGTGGTAAACTACTGTAGGTCTCTTCCTTCAGGACACCCAATAAAATTGGTGGTAAACTAGTTCAAGATGTCAGAGGACCTCACAAGGTTTGTCCGAGGTTGCAATATCTTTGCACTCACACACACCACTGAGACTCCTACCCACAGGTCTCCTGAGCTGCTCCCTAAACCACATCATCTATCGCCTCACACAGGCATTGACTTGATCGCTGATCTACCCTTTTCTAAAGGTAACACCATGATTCGAACTCTCGTTGATCGCTTTTCTAAGTGCTGCCACTTAATCCCTCGGCCTAAGCTCCCCTCCACCATGGCGATTGGCAACAGCTGAGGCGATTTTTTTTTAAAAATGGTGCTAGCCATTATGGTCTACCAGATGTCATTGAGGCATACAAGTGAATATTGTAGCGTTCTACGTCACGCCGAACACAACGGAGGATCAGACAAGAGAGTTCTTTTTGTTCCCCCAATGCAAATGACTAGGGTGCTCTTTTATTGCCTCAAAGCATGGGTACAACAGAACACATCAACTGAACGGAACTGAGCTATCAGTCCACATAGGAGCTACAATGAGCTTAAATGAGCATCAAGGAGCTTAACACACAATCGCCCGAGGCAGTTAAACTAACCCCCTTGGGCCAGGAGGGTGACCCCGGAACCACGCCCGCCCCCCGGCATAGACTCCCATACAAACGGGGAGCAGGGGATGATGGTCCAAGCCATCACCTCGCCCACCGTTACAATATAAATGTCAGGATTCTGTCCTGAGGACACCAGTTGCACTCTAACGGCCTGGTTGTGCACTTTTGTACAGGGTGAGCAGAACCAGGTGATTGGATTCCTCACAAAATACTGCAGTAACAACCAGCGTAAGTGGACTGGAACCACTGAGAAAATATGCAATGCCTTCCCAGTTGTTACCTTTCAACTAAGTTCTTGTTATTATCTGCTTTTTTTGTGTGCACGACCCTTGCTTTTTTCATCTGTGTACCCATTTGGATCATTCCCTCGGATTCCTTACTTGCTGATGATCATTGTTCTTGGCTCTCTAACTAGTCTCAAGGTCGGTCTTCTGGTTTTGATCATTACTGTGCCTGTTGTGCTTGACCCCGACCAGTTTATCATTAATGAGTTTGGGATTGCTGACTTTCCTGTTAACAACCTTCCAGCAATTGGTGACACACAACACCTCGGAGTCTTGTCCTAACTACGAAGACAAATCTGACAGAAACACACAGGAAAAGTAAAACATTAAGTACAGGAGGATCAAATACTCAAAACTGTCCGGTGTAGCATGAAGTTCTCCCGAGTTTCATTCTCAGAGAGCTACTATGAACCGTAAAGATGGATTCACATTACAGTTAACCAAACATTTTCGAATTGTTTGCTGACACTCAGGACACAATTGTGTGATGAATGATAGGCCCGGAACTCAGACAGAGATGAACAGCATTCCTGAGTGAGACAACAGGCTGCTCTTAATTAAGTGATCCCGGAAAAAGCCGTTAGCATATTACTATAAAATAGATGGAAAGAAATAGAATGGCTTTTTTTACTTGGCTTCTTTTTTTTTTTTTTTTTCCCTACAGATGGCTCCGGGGAGTCCAGCATATGAGAGAAAAACATGCTGGAAAGAGGAAAACAACTCTGCAAATAAATGACTGAAAAGAACTCGAATCAGTGGCGTAGCTGGAATTTCATTTCAGGGAAAAGATCTGGTTATAAGTTGGCTACAAACTCAAGATGTTAGAAAGACAGTGGCCCCCATTACCACAGCCAGAGGCAAAAACAGAAACACGGCATTTACTGCATGTCTTACTGTCTTCACGTTTAACTAATTAGGCTCATATTGACATAACCACAGCACCTATAACTAAGTAAATTGAGAAACAGGCATGAGGTTTGTTTGTCTAAGAAAGAGATTATCACACTGTTGCCCAGCAACTCTGGCAAGATTATGTCACATTGCTGTTCAATCCTTCACTTTGACCCGTCAGATGGCATTGATTTTTTTTTTATTTTATTATTTTGTTAAAAACAGCAGCTCTGACAGTACTTCAAGCTGCAAGGCAAATTCCTATTAATGAGCCCGCTTTAGTATGAGTAACTGTTGATTATAGTGACATGTTCTGTTAATTAACTTTTTTTTTTTTTTCTGGAACTTTGCACTTTAAAACAATTGGTTTTGGGCTTGGCTTTTTGTTTCGAAATGATTTTTTTTTTTTTCCTTTTGTTTTCGTTAACGTCAAGAGAATGGTGAAAAAGAAAGAGAGGCTGGTGAGGATATGTCTATTTATAGCTACTATAATGCAAGCTCTAACAGTAGCTAACTTATTTCCTGGCTGTTCCACAGCATAATATGTAACTGCAAATGGACAAAAATAAAACTGCAAACAGAATGTTAACAAAAAATAAATCAAGAAAATGGTGCCAGTGTTAACAGTATGCCAGCATCCCATCATACTGTATATCGTATGATCACAAGAAGCAGTTGCACTCAGTGGAAAGGCTATTTACTTTTTAAAAATAAGACGTTAAAATGATGTTACATTTTCTAACGGTTTCTTGGCAACAACGTAACAAATCGGTTTCTTTTGCATATAACTTTCACAGCTTTGGAAATCGGCAAGACATTCCAAATTGGTAGCTACAGGCCTCTTTAGGACATGACAAGTATGAATAATTTGCATGATTTATTTTTTTAGTACATTTAATATTATTTAGGGTTTCTCGCTACAAAGTCAATAAGTAACTTCTCATGTCTTTTTGTCCCAGCAAGTATTACCTTCCAATTTTATTTGAAGTTTTTCTTATAGCTTGTTAGATGGCTGCGTAGACCGGATTTTAAGTGTCTGTGTTGAATATTTATTTGGGCCCTCGTAAAGTATCCACACCAGACGCTCCAGGTTAAGATGCCTCACTCCGGTCACAACCTCCTCCTTGGATATATTTCTTCCCGAATGTCCTGGATGTCCTCCGTCCAGCCTTAGCAGACCGTGCAAACTTTCCCCAAGAGACGTGTTGTAACACGCACTCGTCTAGGATAGTTATGGCCTCCACCAACCATTATTTAAGGTCTTTTTCATTCCATCTTTATTTCCCCGGACTGTAGCTGTAGGGAATCACAGATTCTTAATTTTCAGAGCTACTGCACCCAGATGAGCCCTTAGACAACGGGAGAATGGATAACAGATTTTTCTCTGGCAAACATTCTCAACGTCACACCGAACAGAGTTTTGAGCAACTGTGTGAATTATATTGACAATAATTATTATACATTGCACTTGTGCATGCTGATTCGAATGTTCTCTCTGCCAGCACGTGTACGTGTGTGTATTTAGGATTTTGTACTCATTAGAGTATTTCTCTAACATCACCCTACATTAAGTTAGCGTTCACTTTTTGAAAACCATCAAATCTCAAAAAAAATAATAAATAAATAAATAAATAAATTGCCTACTGTATAATAAACCTAGGCTTGTCTGAAACCACACTGTACCATCACACATTCTACCCAAACTTAATAAAGAACATAAACTAAAGTTCTCTTCAATAGACTTGTCGACTGCATTGGTTATTTATTTTAGTAATTACTCAAGATAAACTAGAGTCTAATTCTCAAGCTTGGATGTGTCCCAGACCCCAATCCTGCCATACCAAAGGCTACCCAAACACTGAAGTTAATTGTAATTGGAGTGTATAAAATTGGCTTGACATTTGGTGTGTGCGGAAATCATATTTTTCTTACCGCAATAACTGACCAAAATCCATGTTGAATTCTTGGATCGGATGGGCAGAAAGTGGTGATTACATTTGCAGCACTCCTACAATTCAAATCGCAGGTTTTATTTTAATGCTCTCGATATCGTTGCTATACTGTAGGAAGAGCACACACAAGGGCTTATATGGCGAATATATGGAATAAAACACATCCATACATGCTCTTATTGGAAAGTAATCAACTTTAAGGGGGTGGGGTAACAATAGCTAAGCTTCACATTGAGTCCAATCTCAAGAAAGATGGCTGCTTAGACGGTAAGAGTCTATGTTAATAGCACAAAAAGTTGCAAAAAAAAACGGTGCCTGCCTAAGCAATTAGAACACAAAAAGCATTTATTGTTTATACTGTGTAAGCAATTATTTGTTCATGCATCATGAATGAACTGTTTGCTACAGTACTTAGATTTGGGACAAGACACTTGAGTGAAATGGAATAAAAGGGCCAAGTCTCGAAGCGGTGTACGACTGTCACAGCATTACGGTTTTTCAGATCTGACTCATGAGTCGCTTCTCAGTTATATTCCTAGACCAGCGGGGTGGGGTGGCTCATGGAGGGCTAAAAGGGTAAGACATTAATTATATTAGCTTTGGCATCTGTATAAATGTGTGTCCTTGCTGTCACAGGAAGCGGATGTGCTTACGCCAAGCAGGGATTTGTCAAGACCTTGAATCTAAACTCTGTTTCCAACAGAAACAATGAGAGTCAATTGTCTTTGCTAGATATTAGCCTTATTGGGACCCATATTCTACCATGCTGCCATACTGCACACTACCCAAATAGTACAAACACAATGGACACAACAGCTTCTTTGTTCTAGTTATCATCGGTCACCTTCATCAGTTATTTATTCCAGAAGTGGCATTTTGGAGAAACACCTTTCGAGTCCTGATCCTGGCTGCGTCCCAAACCACACGCACTACATACTGTACTGTCCAAAATGCCAATGACTTACCTGATCCAGACTTAAAAATTACACTAAGAAAACTATATTTCTTCTAAAATGGTCTTAAGCACATCTCAAAGAACTGCTCTTTATTTCCACACTTTTGTTAAGTTGGAAAGACAAGTTTGTTTATTCATCCTGGAAAGCTCTCAGAAACATCAGGGAACTGCTTTTTATTGACCCTTTTCTAGACCTAGGCTGCATACATGTTGTCCAATCATGGGTCAGTGTGCTCAGTGAATAAGCTGGCTCCACAGAGTAATTATTGCTCCTAGTGGATAAAAATGGATATTGCAATAAGTGCTAATAGAGGTCCAATAGGGCAAGAATCACGCTGCCCCATGCGCACTCAATGGACATTCTCTGTGAAAGAAGAGCAGCAGACAGTATAGTAAATGAAAGGGTCACCAAGATTACATAAAAACCTCCAACATATCACTTTACAGCAAAGTGTAAAATAAGACAGCGTTGCTATGATGTACAGAACCACTGTAATATTAAATATTCATAAGTTAGAAAGATGAATTACGAAGAATATAATGTCCGTACAGCAGATATATGCTTTCTGAGTTGTAGATAGTTTGTGTGATATTTCAAATTTTATGAAAACCTGGCAAACACACCTGCTGAACAAAGGTACATCTAAAACAGTTCAAACCAAGCTGAGACTGCAATGAGGGATCGAACGGCAAAAATGCGGCCCAATTTAGACAGGATTTTGTTGTGGCCTACAAATTTCCATAGTTGGGCCCAAATATAAACAACGGTAGTGACAAACGGGCCTTGTGTCGTGACGATCAAAGCTCAGAGATGTGGGAACATCATACAACACTTCAACGAAAATTTTTTTTTGTATTTTCTAGTTTGACAACTCCTACAACATGCTCCTTGACATTGACCGATAGGATGACAGAGGGCTTTATTATGGCATAATTTCTGTGCCATAATTTCAGTTGTTATTTTAATTGAGTGCGCATGTTTGCTCAGATTAATGTTTTCTTTTCAAACTACAATTTATGTGTTTGTGAAGGTCCCAATGCATGCTCTGGAATGTCCCACCGTGCATTCAGGAATGAGGCACAATACTCTCTGTGTGTATAAACAAACACTGCTTAGAGAAATAGCCACTATTGTCAGTTTCTTGCTGACATACAAGGACGTGTACAATGATTTGTCAGGATCTTACTTGTGGTCTTTTGACCAAAAACACGGCAAGAATTTATGGCACTATTGCCTAGTCTGACGTGGTGAGCATCATGAAAGACAAAAATATCGTGTAGTCTGATCCTGACATAAGCTGGATGACTGTATGTTGTCAACTCTGAGCTACCTATTATGAAGTTACTCTAAAAATTGGAACAAAATCAAGCTCGAAGGCGTTCACTATGTGCTGTAGGATACTATGACGTTGTCCCATAAATGTTGTCCTGCCCTCAAAAATCTATGATCACAAGCTAGTGCTGTGCATTAGTATGTGATTAGTGGTTAACTCAGTTGAGGGACTATGCTGTGTTTAATGTGCTTCTCTACAGTATATTAGTGTCTTAAATAAGTACTGTAACAAAACCCAGATACTGTACGCTTTACTGGAAACTCCATCCAGGAATTCAGAAGTATACCCTCCAATAATGGCATGTCCTTGCAGTCACTGAATAGGAAGCATGTGTTAACTTGGACTACTGGAAGTTTAAAAAGGTTTGTGATTGTTTAGGATGTACAAGCAGCGACTCAAGACAGGGATACAGCTTGAATATGAAACCAGTCCATCGCTGGGCAAACAAAGACCCTTAGTAGCCTTCGCAGCGTCCTTAGTAACTGCCTGGTTAGGGATGCATCAGTTTCAATTAGGCTGTGAGAATGTTCCAGTGTTTCTAAATTCCTTGGAATACATCACAGGCAGGTACAAATAACAACATGAACAGGACAGAACAAGGCAAAAACAAAAAAAAAAATAAAAAAATCGGAGATGTAGCTGAGCTTGTGGAACTGTTAGAGGCAGACTTCATACACCATGATGGGATTTCTGACTTAATTAAAAAAAAAAACAAAAAACATTTTATAAAAATAACGCCCCCTAAAGATACGTGTCACTGTGTTACACCTCTACATATACACTTAGTTGCCATTTTACAGTTTCACCCGCCTGCAATATACAGTATGATCTTGACATCTGGTTTAATCTATTCAATCACTGACACAGAAATCCAGTCAATTATCCAGGTAGTGGATTCTTTCTGTGAACACTATGTCATTCCATTAAAACATTTATATACAAGTTCAGGCAAAGGACACGTTAGCCAAGAATGATCATGTATTCATTAACGCGATGTCTCTGCTTCCCAGAGGCAAGTAGGTGATACTGTATGTGTTCGGCCACCTGGCCAATTAGTAGGCCAGCTGGTTTTACAGATTTCACTCCACCTAACCTTTTAATGAGGACATCACGCTGTTCTAGACAGTGTAAAAAAAAGGCCACCTGTTCCTGTAACCATTCACAACTAAAAACTTAAGACTACAACACTGCTGACTTCCCAATTCTGATACGTGAAGGAGACTTTTATTGGGCATTTTTGGAAGGAGTCTCCGCTCTAAGCCCTTAATATGTCAGAGGTAAGGCTGGGAAAGGCTTTACGGACTCTCAGTAACACGCCAAGCTGCATTTTTTTATTTATTTATTTTTTTTGCGTAAATTCATGGGAGAGAATATTTGTGGTTGGTGAAGGTACAATAACGACCCAGCCACAAGGGGGTGCTCACTCCGGTGTATGCCTGCGTGCCGGTCCCAAGCCCGGATAAATGGGGAGGGTTGCGTCAGGAAGGGCATCCGGCGT
>JAOVYU010000031.1:9186470-9197860 GCA_025674565.1 Synodontis membranacea | reverse complement strand
TATATAAGCAATATGCTTTATAAATACTCTATTAAATTATATTGATATTTTTACGTCTGTGTATAAACTATATATTTAGAGTTGGACTATAGTTTCTGGATCTGTCCAGACTAAGCTGTTGCGACGTTTCAAGGTTCAAGGTTGCTTTTATTGTCATTTCAACAATAATATACATGGTACAGTACAAAGTGAAATGAAATAACGTTCCCCGGGACCATGGTACTACATAAAAGGACTGGGGCAATTTCTGATGCATGCAGATCATAACATCGCCGATGAGGATTCCGACAGGACAACTGCAGCATCATAATATATGTGAGCGTGTGTATCGTTTTATGTACACGGAATGTTTGCATTTAAACACACAAGACACGACCCTGGTAGCCTAAAGCAGCATTTTCAACACTTCACTCTGGTTCATGGCAATGATAACCTGAAGCAATCTGGGAATTAGGATTAGCAGCCTCCAGATTATATCCAAATCTGTACACTGAACGTATGCGTTTAAATGTGTCCATGATACAGTATATGCACGAGCCCCAGCGCGTTCTGTTCGCCTGGACTAATTTGATTAAGTGGTGAAATGTGGCCTCGTACTTTCATTTTGGTGTGAAAGGTGTGAAGGTTAAAAATGAGTATACGTCCCAAAATCCCAAAAAGATTACGACAAAAAAACAAACAAAAAATCAATAGTATGCTGCCTGCTAGTCTGTCCTATTTAGTTCATACGACTTAGTACTATGTAGTGCACACGCACACCACAAACAAACCACATGTGCATCATCTACACTAACCTGTCTTTTATAAGGAACTTTCCACCATTTTAAGATTTCTGCCGTGCTTGCACGTAACGAGTCAGCCGCCTCTGCCTCTAGGTCGCGTTTGAGTATGCAAATAAGCGCGTGGCAGATGTTATTTTTTTTCCCCATCCGGGTACTGACTCACATACTATTTCACCATACTCTTTAGTACTGATAGTATGCATGGAGTTTAAGGGCGTTTCGACGATGACGCGCGAGAACCAATCATCCCCGTTCTCCAGTGCCGTGCTGGCCAATAGCAGACAGATAGTCTTTGGTGGCTCTGTGATGTCACTCACAGGTGAAAGTAGGGACGGTTAGGGCTGGATCTGTATGTGTGTGTGTGTGTGGGTGTGTACGTGTGTGTGTGCGCGCGCTGTGTTTCCCTCGGACGCAGGAGCGCGCGGTAGCGACGTGGACCGAAATGAAAGTCGCGCGCCACCGCCGATTTTGGAAGCATGTTGGAGTAGAAGGGCGCGTGACGAGCGGATGAGTGCGCGCACCCAATATACCAACTGGACGTACTTTCTCATATGACCTCAAGTGCCTTGCTGTAGGTTGTAAGGCTTATATATATATATTTTGTACTATTTGTTGTTTTTGTTTGCTTTGGGATTTTTTTTTTCTTACGCGCGTGATGGCCGTGCGCAGCAGCTCCTTGATGCCTTTCTCCATTCAGGCCATTTTAAATAGAAAAGGGGACGAAGAGGAGGAAGAAGAGGAGGAAGAAGAAGAAGAGGAGGAAAAAGACGAAGAAGGAAGGCGCCATCTGAAAGAACTGGACATGTGTTTTTCGAAAACCGCGTGCTGGAAAATATTCGGAGGAACGCACGAGGAGGAGGACAGGGATAGGGGCCAGAGGGAGAGGGGTAAGGAGAGAGCACGCGTGGCGGCGAGCCACCACAAGAGCTACGACTCAGACTCTGGGCTTAGCGAGGACCACCACCAGGACCACCACCACCACCACCTGGACGACGAGCGCGAGGCGAAAAGCAGCTCGGCGCGCGAGCAGCGGGGCGGCTGTGTCTCGCGCGCCCTGGACGAGAGCTTTCAGGACGAGACGGACCGAGAGTCCACGGCTGCGGAGCAAGCGCGAGAACTGAGCGACTGCGAGCTCCTAGTCAGCGTGTCCGGTAAGTTCCTGCTGCACAGGGCCACGTTTTCACCGCAAACTGCGCAAGACCGAGATGCTACAAGAGCCGCTTTAATACAAATACATCCAGCGGTTGAGTTGTAACTCGTAGCATGTGGCAGACATTCATATGAATATCTTACAACCAAATAGTTTTAAACTTTCCTTTACATGTCCAGGCATATGCACCAGTGCGCGTGCTTTATAAATTCTTCGTCAAGGCTGTACTTTTAGAAAATCACTCAGCAGCACGCGTGCACAGATTTATTCTTTTACTACGACGTAGGATAAATAAGCAGCAACTGCTGAACCGATGTTTATATAAGTCCGCATAAGTCCACAAAGATTTAAGTCGTATTTTATTAGCCACGTCTTTAAATTTGAACTTAAATGAAATTCAGACCCTGAGCTGATCTCTGTAGGAAATATTGTTAGGCTATAAGAGCAAATAGGAATATCAGAGGAGAGACAGCAACAGACCAAATGTTTCCGACATTCTGGTTAAACTGTAGGCTTAAATATATGTTTTAAATAAATGTACAGATTTAGCCTACAGATGGACAAAGACTTGTGTAATGATTCTTGTAAATGGTTCAGTCATGAATGAATCTGGTTCCTGATTTAAGTAAGAACAAGCACTAACAAGGTTCCGAGTAAAATTAAAATCTTGTATTTTTATGATGCAATTATTAATTAACCTTTTTTGAAGCATTTGGTTCAATTTATCGTTCCTGTTTTTTTTTTTTTGTTGTTGTTGTTTTTGGTGCAGATTGTAATAACCCGGAGGAGAAGGTCTCGGAGCAGCCGGGCGGTAAGCAGCGCAAGAAACGCTCTCGGGCAGCCTTCTCTCACGCGCAGGTGTTCGAGCTCGAGCGTCGCTTCAGCCACCAGCGCTACCTGAGTGGTCCGGAGCGCGCGGACCTGGCGGCGTCGCTGAAGCTGACGGAGACGCAGGTGAAGATCTGGTTCCAGAACCGCCGTTACAAGACCAAGAGGCGTCAGATGGCCGCGAGCAGCGCCGCTTCCGCCGCCGCCGCCGACCTGCTTCTGCCCGCCGCAAAGCGCGTGGCCGTTAAAGTGCTGGTGCGCGACGACCGCAGGCAGTACTCTCCCGGAGAGCTCCTACTGCTGCGCCCTCCGCCACTCCTCGCGCTCCAGCCGCCATCTTCTTCTTCTTCCTCTTCCTCCCCTTCATCATACTGTTACTACTATCACCCGCACGCGTACTGTGCGCCCGCTTGGACCCTGTCCGCGTCCGCGTGCGCCGGGAACCAGTGACGCAGGCACGCAAAAACAAAAACCAAGAAAAAGAAAGAAGTGTTTTATCTGTATGTTTGTTTGTTTTGTTTTGTTTTTTTGTTTTGATTGTTTGGATTATAAGCTCCTAACAAATGCAAAAAAAAAAAAAAACTGAGGGAGAGACGATAAGACACTGCGTTCAACTGTTTTAAGCTGAAACAACCCTAAAGACTTATGACATCACTTTATTCTATTATTAATGTGATACTTTTTGGTATTATTTTTGTTTTTGTTGTTATTGTTGTTATTATTTGTATTTTTTTTTTCCTGAATGTATATGGGAAGTTACGCGTTTCCGTTCTTTTTTTTCTCCGTTTAAAGCGTGCTGGAGAGCAGTTACGCGTCACTTGCACACAGGGAAAGAGAGATGTGTAGGTGAAAACGGTAAGACTCCAGCACTTCCGGTCACAGAGTGTGTGTGTGTGTGTGTGTGTGTGTGTGTGGTCACAATTGCAAACTTTAGTATTAGAGGAAAAAGTGATTAAAAAAAAAAAAAAAAAAAAGACAGCGAATATTAAAACACACGTATTAAGCAGTATGTGTGTGTGTGTGTGTGTGTGTGTTTGTGGGTGTGTGTGGGTGTGTGTGTGTTTTGTACACTTTGTCATTGTTTGAGCAGAAAGGTTTATTATATTAAAGGCGTTTAAATGACAGTTGAGATGTTGGTTGTCGTCACATTTGTGTTTAAGTGCACTAGACTGACGTGAAGAGGGGAAAAACGGCGAAACGACGCAGAATGAACGTGAACCATCTTATTAAAAACGCTTTTACGTTTTCATAAGATTGAACTTATAATTATAAAAAACCATCAATAGCTGACAGATGTCTTGAGTTGCAGTTGGTGTCTTTTAGCCTACTTAAAAAAAATTAAATAAAGGTTTGTAGGACTTGTACAGGCTATTAAATCCCAATCTAAATAATAATAATAATAATAATAATAATAATAATAATAATATAAAATAAAAGCCCTCTAAACCTGCTCAATGTGACTAATAATTTTTAAATAGATATGTACGTGTTGTTATCCTATATAACTGTTAGTTATAAGATGTGTTAGAAGATGTGTGTGTGTGTGTGTGTGTGTGTGAGAGAGAGTGTGTGTCAGGTTGATGTATGCTCCATCACAGGGCTCATGCGTTATTTTTATGTCCTATGGTCCTGCCAATGTGTCCTGCACATTTCTGAAAGTGCAGTTAAGGTGATTTAAAGTCCCCGTACTGCTTTACTCGGTGATTTAATGCGAGTCTGCACGCGCCGATGAGCTGCACAAGTCTGCCTGCGAGTCGGAATTAGAAAGAAAGAAAGAAAGAGAGAAAAAAGCACCACCAAGAAGCAAAGCACAGGATTAGTTTTATTAGGTCTAGATTTATCGCCTTTTTTTTTTTTTAAACAAAGCTATTTTCTCACTCTCAGTCTCAATCTTAATCTCGGATTGTGTGATGGTTGAACGCATGGTTTTTAAAATCGAATTTATTCTGTCATCTAGTTGCATGGTGCTGACCGCTGAAGGCTTTTTTGTCATGGATAGCCAGATTGATCGATTAGGCTCATAAAATGGAAAATTCCCAGTCACGTGGGAATACTTTGAAAACCTAACACTTGAGATTTTTCTCCGCAGAATGCGATATAAATGTCACCAAACTACAGTTCGCTTAATAATAATAATAATAATAATAATAATAATAATACGAAGAAGAAAAGAAGAATACTGATCTATTGCAGTTTATACAGCAAAATGTCCAGTTTATATCTTTAAATAAATAATAATAACAATTATTATTATTATTATTATTATTATTACACATTCTTGTCCCTCCAAGTGGCCTGCTTCTCATGTCTACACAACAATACACACTGTTACCATCTAAAAAATCGTTTTACATAAGCAGTAAGGTAATCATTTTTATTATCCAGTTTGCAATGCATAAACTATTTCGGCTGTCTGACCTAACACATCATTTCTTCAGGCACTCTTTTGTCATCTGGATATATTTGTGTATTTAGGTTTTAATATCTTTCAGACACATTAAAAACCATTTGTCGCATAAATAGCATATGTATTTATTTTGATATGTAGTTTTTTTTTTTTTTTTTTTTTTTTGTGAACTGGAAATGTCGACACGTTTATTACTGATTCGGGGTCGCATTTCCGACCTGTGTGCGACGTTAACACTTCAACCATGATTCAGGACTGATTGTTTGGCTCCAGTGAAGACGACTATAAATATCTCTGGGGTCTGAAGGAGGTTCTCGTCCCTCTCGCGCAGTCAAATCCTATAATTCCGAATCACCCGCACGAGAGCTTTGTGAACTGGGAAACACGGCGGGGCTAACAGGTCACTCTGACTCAAAGGGTTAGCCTAAGTTAACAAGCATTTTAGGTAGCTAAAGAAAGAAACATCCACATTGTTGATTTATTGGCCATATTTACCCATCAGTCTTATATATATAGTATTTTATTTACTTATTGTCAGGTTAAAGTCCTGGAAATATATTAATATATTTTTTTTAATTCGTCCTCACGCGTTCAGCTCCATTACAGCCGTTTTGTTAGCTTAGCTAGCTGCTTTCATTAGTGTCCTTCACCTCTTTTACCTTTACAGCTGATTATTTTTTTTTTTTTTTAATATTTTGGTCATGTTTCATAAAGAAACTGTCAACAAGATAATTATCCAAACAGTATTAGTATTCGAATCTACAGCTGTTTATAGTCACTCACCCCTTGGCAGGTTTCTCTCTCCATTCTCTACATTTTTAATTGTTTCAATTTGGCTTGAAAATTCCAAATTCCTGTTTCCTCTCAGGTTTTTTTTTTTTGTTTTTTTGCACGTTTATGATTACGGAATGACGTCACAGTACGTAACGCCCACAGCGCAACGTTTAAAGCCTGTGTTTTTTTTTTTTTTTTTTTCACAGTACTGAGTCATTTGATTCCTAGCTGTTGTCCAGTGTGGGTGCTGCTTGCTTTCATTTTCCTGAATGAACATGATTGTTTTCTATGCTCTTTTACACACTTTAGCACTAAACTCTAGGTATACCTTTACTAGGGTATTTTTTTTATTCTTTTATACCTTTTATTTTTTTTTTACCCTGGAAACCTGGATATAATGTACCTTTAACAATTATTTAAGGTATATACATTGACCATAATTAGGTTTTTTTTTTTTTTTTCAGAGTAAAAATTAAAAAAGTACACTAGATTAAAGATACGCAGCCTACTATATGTAACAGATTTAAGATTTAAGATTTAAGATTCTTTATTTGTCACTTGTAGTTATAGCTGTTACAACATACAGTGAAATGTTTTTTCTGGCAAAAGTACTCCCAGACTGTGCTATACATACTAAAACAAGAAATAAGAAATAAGTACCAACAGAAAGATAAGTATAAATAAGAGAAAACTATAAGTGTAAAAAAAGAAATGTATATAAAATGTATCTATCCAAGGTATATAACAAAAAATAAGTGTGTACACTATACATAAGTAAAAAATATAAAATATATATATATATACTGTATATATATATAACTGAAGGTATGAATTGCACTGCAATAAATTAATGCAGATTGCACTGTGTAAAAGTGTGTACCATTGAGAGTACCACCCAAACAAGAAGCAATAGTACAGTTGAGTACCCTTTTATTTAGAGCTTATAGGGAGATGAACACGTTCACTTCAGCTACTTCGGATTGTCACCGATGTGTCAGGCTTAATTTAACTCATCGTCGCTAGCAATGCAAACCTACATGGTACCAATCCCTGACCAAAGGTTTTAAGATGTTCCTGCTCTCAGGGTTTTACCACAAATACTCCGAGAACACCTCATACTATTAATAATGCAGCAAACAGAAAGACGAAACTCCTCCCAGTGTTACCTCAAGGGATTTGACTACACCACAGTGAACTAGGCTACAATTGTGGCTCCGGTAACCAAGACCACTCAGAAAACAATAGAAACCGCCAAAGTTAACAGTCAGTTGTAATAATAGCCATTATGGCAATTTCAGTCGTGGCGTATCATGCCTGCTCCATGGAAAAGGGAGTCATTTACAGCCAGATGAATATATGTATTGAACTATATGCCCAGTAGGAAGTCATTTGTGATCAAGCTCTCAGCTGGTATTTTATTAGCACACTAAAGTATATAGAGTAAGCTATACTTGAGTACACCCTATAGCCTGTAGCAAACTGTATATTGAATTTGGACTTCTTTATATGGATGTAGTTCCACTGTACACACTAGCACACTATAAGTGCAGGGAATGAAATGATGGCTTCTATATAAATAATGGACTTTCCCTCCTATGCAGTGTTATATGTCCAGTACACAGTCATTAGAATTCCTTATCCCTCCTCTCATACAGGCTAACTGTACTGGTATAAACTGAATGGATTGGATTCAACTCCAGGCATTTTATAGCAATGTAATGCCTCCAAACCCTAGTGCACCATTAATCTAATGGCAAAGTATACTGGATTCTGTTCCCTGCTCTGTATTTAAACGTTCCTTTCACGATCTGTTGGTATACACCCTGACTACTGCACTCTTTTCATTTTATTTAGCTGGCACATAAGAGGTACATCATTTAAATTATTAGTGCGAATTGTACACTATGGCCTATATGTCAGACACGCACCATTTGGGAATGAAAACACCTCACGTCTGACGTGAAATAAAAAGCTTTACATAAAAAGCTTAAATCTAGAACGGTCAAGGGTTCTAGAAATATTCACTGCCCCCTGACAGGATAATGTGCCGCAACTCACCTCACCTGGCTGCATTTCTTTCCCAGATATTCCTACTTTGGGTGTCCTGAAGCGAGCCTTTTAGAATTCAGCTCCTTATATTTGCACTACATGGCATATTGGAAAATGTATGCACTACAGTTGCACTATGTTTGCAACAGGAAGTCATTTAGAATTCAGGACAAAATAACTACACAGGCCCAGTGTGTGTGTGTGTGTGTGTGTGTGTGTGTGTGCTTCCTGAAATAGGACACGGTGTAAAACATTTCCACATGAATGAGATTCTTCTTCATTATTACCAATTGACAAGGGAAGGCATATTTATAAATAAATAAATAAATAAATAAATAAAATCATCACAAATTTGTGCAGAAGTGAGAGCGCTTGAAATGACACTATTTTGCACTTGAACAAGGAGGTAAAGTGAAGGATTGGTCGGTTACCCCCTTTTTAATTCATCCCCTATAAATAAGTACCCCGATGGTTAAACATTCCGGGAAAACGTGCAGAAGTGACCGAGAGGAAAAGAAAAAAAAACCTCGAGTGAGGCCTAAAGCCTCCATTGAGTGCGTTTAAGAGAGGGATAGAGAGAAAGAACCAGAGAGAGAGAGAGAGAGTGTGCAGGTATATACACCTTTCTGAGGACCAAATGTCCTCACAAAAATAGTAAGGTCCGACAAATTTGCATAGTCCTCACAATTAGTTTTTTTTTTTTTTTTAAGACAAAAATGAGACAAAAAAGCTTCCTTATCATTACTGTCGTTAAGGTTGGGCTTAGGTTTAGGTGCAGATATAGGATTAATTAGCATTTTTTTTATTGTCAGTGGAAGGTCCTCACAAGTAGTGCGAAACCATGATGTGTGTGTGTGTGTGTGTGTGTGTGTGCGCGTGTGCACGTGCGTGTATGAGCTCAGTCGTGTCTGGAAATGATTCGCAGATGGAGCTTCAGTTTTTGCCACTCAAAATGGTATTGACATTGAGATCATGGGAGATCTTCACACACACACACACACACACAAACACAGCCGCATGATGTTCTTTTTTTTTTTTTAGGCATTAGCAATAAACGTACACACTGCACGCTCGTATAAGCAAGCTGCCCCCAAATGCCATAGTATACTTTACTTTTTAAGTTGATCAAGTAATAATAATAATAATAATAATAATAATAATAATAATAATAAGGCTTGTGGAGGCCTGTGCTGTAGTATCTGACATGACCAAATGTCGTGGTCATTTCCCCACAGGTTGATCAGGCATCATGTCTCCCTCCTGCTCTGTATATTTGTGCAGAGATTGGAGACGTCAAAGGCAATTTGCGCACACACGCTAATAGAGGCGGCCTGACGGCCTAATGGCGTTTAATCAGAGCGATCATGTCGGCCCGCGCGAGCCCGTTGTTGTGCCAGATCGGGTTTCCCGTAATGTAATGTAATGGAGGTGAAATTGACGTTTTTCCTCGCTCTCTCTGTAATCCTCGTGAGCGCCTCCGCACCTGCGAGCCATTCCTCCTCTCAGCCCTGAGCGCTATAATTCAATTACACGCCTTGGAAAAAAAAAATACAAGACACGAGCCGAGGTTTTTTTTTCTTTCTGTGTGTTATTCCCGACAAGTGCAGGTAAGGGACATCACATATTATTTTAGAAATAGGCTATTAATTCTGGTTTACAGTTATTATTGCTAATTCCCTTTTTTTGGCGGTTTTTTGTTTTCTTGTATTAAAAATGAAAATTGTAATGTCTATATAATAAAAATGTAGCTATATAAGGGAGGCATTTTATTATTATTATTATTATTATTATTAATTGCATTATTGTTATTATTATTATAAATGTTATTATATTTATAATAATTTTATGACTATTATTATTATGATGATGATGATGATGATGATGATTATTATTATTGTTGTTGTTGTTGTTATTATTATTATTATACTACGTTTTGATTGCGAGACTGGTTTAGAGAGTAAAGTGCTCGCGGCTCTGTCCTGTGACATGTATAGAAAGCACGCAAGCGGACACCTGTTTGCTATTTCCTCCAGTTGCTGTCGCAGGAACATCTGCTTCACAGACCAGTTCAACACTGATCCGACCCGCGCTTGCTTTAATTAACAAACCGCCGTAGTAGTAGTAGTAGTAGTAGTAGTAATAATAATAATAATAATAATAATAATAATAATAATAATAATAATTATTATTATTATTATTATTATGCATTCACGTGAAAGATTGCTGCCGTGTTTATTTATTTGTTTTCATTAAATCTATTTTTAATGCTTACCTCTTTAATTGCGACGCGTTCTTCGTAGTGAACGTCCTTAAAAACGCTTGTTAAATTTGGTTTTTAACCTGGCTTATAGGTCATAGTCAACTAGACTATGTTTATTTCTAACTGAATTGTAGACTACAGTGAGTCTATATGAAATATAAAACTATAAAAAAAATGCTAATGCAGACGCAAAAATTAATAAATAAATAAATAAATAAACAAACCAAAATGTAGGACACATGGACAGGATACATTAGCTAGCCTATATAATGGCAAATATAACGATATTTTATTTGACCCCATTTTAAAGACCGCTCCTGTGCACTCATTTTTACACCCCTTTTCACACAGAAAAAAATGTGCACAGTTAAATTACGTAATTAACATGTAAATGTTCAAATTTTCTATCGTCTCTTACATGTAGCACACTCAGAAGGAACGCAATACTGTACTTCATTAGGTTTATCCTTTTATTTGATTTAATTGTTTTAATTATTATTGGTTCTTGATGTTCTTCTTTATACTAGGCTATTTTTTTTTTTAGTATTTCTCTTATTATATTCCTTGTGTTATGTTTTCATTATTTGCCCTGGTATTGTGTGGTACATTAGTGCAATTATGAAACCTCTGAATGTCAGCTACTTTCATCATCATCTTCATCATCATCATCATTCTTCTTCTTCAAATTCGTTTGCTTCTTTTTATTCTTTTTATTTTTTGTGTTGTTCATGTTGTTGTTGTTGCATGCACTTACACACATTCTTTTTTTTGGTGACTAAGAAAATCACAATTCTTATATTCGGCTGCAGTGTAAAGGCCTGGTTTTAATGAGACTTTTAAGATTTCAGGTCTACCTGGGACACATGCTTCAATATTTAATCACGGGACTCAAATGTAAACGGAAAACAAAGGTTAAAACGTAAAAACAAAATATTAAGCCTAATTGTATTACAGTCCCGTTAAATAAATCTAAACGGGTTTACATCATTGTGTTATTTTATAATAAGCAGGTTGTTTTATATTTGGATAAAAAAAAAAAAACATTATGGATGGTGTATGTTTGAAATAAATTTCACTTTACAGATAGATAGATAGATAGATAGATAGATAGATAGATAGATAGATAGATAGATAGATAGA
>JAOVYU010000031.1:9128663-9154436 GCA_025674565.1 Synodontis membranacea | reverse complement strand
TCTCTCTCTCTCTCTCTCTCTCTCTCTCTCTCTCTCCCTCTGTTAATTAAGAGCCTGCAACCAGCAAACACACACACATACACCTTTCGCTCTCTCGTATAGTGTGTGCTTGTGTGTGTAGGACTACCGCAGTAGATTCCAGCATTCTTCAATTGTAAATGCCAGTTTCCTTATATGTATGTGCCGTAGTAATAAAAGTGTTTAGGGAAGGTAAATGTGTGTGCGAGTGCGTGAAACCCGTTTACGCTTTCCCTTGCCAATTTAAGACGGCTGCATGAGTAGATCTTCACACTTTTTCAGTGAAAAGAAAGGAGTGTGTGAGGTGGCAGCCCTGGCTGCGTCCCAAACACTAGTGTTTGATTCTTATTAAAAATCCACTCTGACATATTCGGGTTCAGTCCGACACTTTGCGCAAAGTATTGCAGTTTTTCGCCTGTCTGGTGGTTCGAGTGCGATTTCTGAATTCCAGTTGTGTTAAAGGGAACAAGTTAATACTTTTTAAATAACGAAAGGCATGACGGTAATGATGAGGTGGTGAGATCTCTGAGATTGTCCTGACAGACAATCTCAGCTTCTTCAGCTTTGCTAGAACAAACAAAAAAATGCCGCTTTAGTCGGAAAACGAAAAGCTAAGCTGCAGTACACTGTTGATGACGAGATCTTTAGTAGAGACCTAGAAGAGAACGTTCAGGTGTGGGTTAGACAAATTTCATGAAGGTTTTCCTTTAAAGAAATTCCTGAAACCGTTTCTTTCCACCAGCGACCAAGGCTAACCATTACCACCATGTGAACAATGAAAGTCAAGTTTGCTACGGGGTTTTTAAAAATCGTTTTAAAAATTCTGACGATGGACAGATGCTCATAGCTAGCAGCTAAGTCAGGGATGTTCAAATAATTCAAATGATCGATCTGACAATGCAGCTAGGTCGATATACGGATACTCAGTGCTGGATTTCTGAGAGCTCTGTGTGTTTCTACTGCTTTAAAAACTTCTTTGTGAACCGATTAACAATGAAGCCAGCTTTTATTTTTACTACAAATGAGACTTTTCATTTAAAATTATATTTTAAAAAATGTCTATAAAGGGGGGGGGACTTTTATTATTATTTTTTTGTCTCAAACTACACAATGTGGATATCTATTATAGCGATTTATTTGTTTTGTTACAAAGTTATAAAATGTTCTATCAATTTGTGGAATTTTACTTTTATAAACTTTACTAATAAAGATAGAACCGTAATGTCACGAAGCATCCTTTAACAAAGCAGTTTTTATAATGAAATCTGATTTTTTTTTTTTTCTTGTATAAACTTGTAAAATTTCCTGTATTGAACAGTATCATTTGTTTAAAAAAAAAAAAAGTTCAAAGAAGCGTCATTCATCATTGACTTTTTTTTTTCCAAGCACTTTTTTTGAACAAATTTGCTACCATGTCGTAAGTTAGTAAATGTCATTTAATTCCCTTTCAGTTCCACATGTTCACTTCTTTATGTTACACAACATTAAGAATGCCCACAACTCTTTTTTGCTTTGTATGCTCTACTACATATATAGTATAGGTTCTATAAACGGAGGACTTTTGTGTTGCTCTAAGAAGTGTAAGAAAGAGCCGTCAATTCACAGCATTTATTTTTTTTATGATGTTCGAATGTCGATAAAGTGAATACTTTGTACAAGCCAAACCTGTCGATCAGCACGTTTTTCATTTAATATTTAACATGATTTTTTTTCTTGTAAAGTTTTTTCCGTTTTTATATACAAACCATTGAACATTCCACTGTTTTGTGTTTTTGTTAACTCTTCCTTTTGTAGTCCTCTAATTACTAAGTTTTTACCTGGTAAATGTATGGTAAATGTTAGTATAAATGGGTAAAAATCCAGAGAAACTACTGTTGAAAAACTAAGACAAATTTCCACTAGTACTGTACTTTCTCTATAGTTATCTTCTTACTAAATACCCAGGAATATACTATAATTTAACATATATTTACCAGGTAAACACTTTGTAATTAGGGCAGTGTTAAAGGAAGGGTTACTGTGGGGTTTTTAATTTATTTCTGTTACACAAAATTCTATCGCCTATCATTTCCAAGTTGTAAAAATCTCACTCTTTTTAAATCTGCATTGAACTCAATTTAATTTAATGAATTTTTTTGCAGTAGTTGTATTTTTACATTGCAGTATGTAGATGGGACGCTGTGCTGTAACGTTGATTATGTCCAATTATTTGTGTTGAATTTCTTCAAGTGGGATATGACAAACTTATATATTTATATTATATTATATCATATATCTATCTATCTATCTATCTATCTATATATATATATAATGTAAACGAATTCCAGTGACTTGGCCCCGTGCTGAAAATATACTGTATATTTAGCAAAGTCCGCTATCTTTTTTTTTTTTTTTTTTTTTGTGACCATCATTAAAGTGTTAAATCACATTGGCGTGTGCTCAAGTTTCCGTTTTATCCTTGGAGAAACGCGACACGTGCGATATGACCTTTCGCCAACCAAAAACGATGACGTTTTGTTGCTGCAGCAGATGAAAGTCATGTGGTCATGGTGAGTATCCAATGTTAATATGTTTCAAGTGTGATGGGTGTAATTGTGCGTAATGCAATCTGGAATGTTCGGCTCATCAGGGGCAGACGGGGCCTGAGAAATGATTTTATGGACAGAAATTAAAACAAGGAAGAATTCAACTGAGACGGGAAATTGAATGCGGTAGTCTTTAAAAAAAAAAAAAAAAAAAAAAGCTGTTTTTCCAATTTTTTTTTAATAAATATTGGAATTATCTTTTCATCTGAAGAGAAATTTGTGGATCCAGGAATGGAAAAAAAAATGGCCTTGGTTCCAAGAGGCTTTAAAAGCGGTTAATATATTCTCACTGGCCACTTTATAAGGTACACAAACCTTGTAGATACAAATAGTGGCCATTTTATCAATATATGTAGGTGTGGTTTGTACCTGTACTTTTGCAGACTGCAGTCTATTTATTTTTTGTCCCTACATTCACACTAATGTTTCACTTTTATTTCTAAACATGACAATATTCCAAATTTATCTTATTGCAAATTTAGCATTTTCTAATAAAGACATTTGGGATATGCTGACTATTATTTATTTGGTCGCATGCTAGTGTGTGTGTGTGTGTGTGTGTGTGTGTGTGTGTGTGTGTGTGTGTGTGTGTGTGTGTATCAGGCACAGCGGTTTTGTTTGTAGGACTTTCTTGAAACAGGTGTGTTTTTGGTTGTGTGTGTGTGAGAGAATAAAATGAAGGATGATGTAAGCCGACGAGAAATGTATTGTAGTAAATGATGTTTGTTTGCATAAGATTAAATGTAACTATAAATGGATAATAATGCAACATATGGTATGGTTTCTTTAATTTAAAAAAAAAAAAAAAAAAGCTTTAAGAGCATGTGAAAGGATTTGTCTGCTGACCTCTGGATTGTGAAGTCCTGGAAAACGATACGGCTCTCATCGTCCTTCTTGTTTTAAACCACAGAGACTTTTTTTTTCTTTTTTTAAATAACACACAGTCCAACCAACCAGAGAAAACAGAAGAGGAGAAGGGGAGGGGTTTTATCCAGAGGAAACGGTGCCCTGGCATGTCTCGTGGCTGGATTCAAACCTGCCTTGGCAGCATCATGTTGTGGGGATGTTTTTTCAGCAGCAGGGACCTGGAGGCCCGTCAGGATCGAAGGAAGAACGATCGGATCAAAGGAGACGTCCTTGAAAAACCTGTTCAAGAGCGCTTAGGACGTCAGATTGGGGTCACAGGTCACCTCTATGGAAATGACACGGAAACGTGTGTCGTGTCTAATTTTGAAGTCTTATCTTTTCTGTTATGGGTTAATTTTTGCAAAATAAAAACAGTGGTCACAACTAAGAAAAAAAATATAATTGCTTTTTATTATTTTTTTAATACAATTGCTACGCACTACTTCCTTTCGTGGACAAAATGCACAAAACACCAAGCATTACTTCTCTTCTAAGAATGTGTGTGTGTGTGTGTGTGTGTGTGTGTGTGTGTGTCCTGAAACAGTGCTGAAGTGCCATTTTTCATTTTCAGGTGTGACAATGTAATGTTAAAGCAGACAAACCTTGGAGACTAGAGCCATGTGTGAAACACTACCGTAAGAGCTGTAATTTCAGCCAGTCACACACACACACACACACACATTGCTAATGAGGGAAAAGCCCTTTGTGAGGTAATCCTCATTTAAAAGAATTACTTTTAATTAATTAATTTGTAATTCATTTTAATTAATTTTAATTACTCTCTTAAACTCTTTGTTTTATTAATGAATGCAGGTCAAGCATTTTGTTTTTTCTATTGCTATCACCACCAGGGGGCGACTGATATGACTGTTGCTATTGACGCAGCGTTACTATTACAACGTATCCATCACCTGATTCTTAGTACACTAAATGTTTATTTTTTTTTTTTCCTGTATCGCGTGCGCGGCGTCACTACGTCAGTCTGAGTGACATGTCGGAGCTGAAACCTCAGTACTACGGTAATGGTAACTCTTTGCTGTACACTTACGCTTTCGGCATAAATTGACATAAATTGTTTTAATGTGAATAAGATTATAATTCGTTTGTGGGAATAATAATGACAAACGTAATGTTCCTTCTCGAACCGTCCATGACAGCTTTGTTATGTTTTGTTAATCACACAAGTAGCGAAGCTGTTTGATTCAGTTAGCTTCGAAAGGTTAAACCGGCCTAGTTTTCCAACACAGCAGCACACAGTACATCCTTAACACACACACAATATGCTGCAGGTGTGTTTTTCAAGTCATTTCAAGTCTCCGTTATGGTTTCGGTTCACAAGTCGATGCAAAACACAAACAAACAAACAAACAAAAAAGAGTCGATTCATTAATCTCTTCAGTGAATACTAAGAATCAAGTGCAGAATCTTTGGAGTCGATTCATTAATCTCCTTAGTGAATACTAAGAATCAAGTGCACAATCTTTGGAGTCGATTCATTAATCTCCTCAATGAATACTAAGAATCAAGTACACAATCTTTTGAGTCGATTCATTAATCTCCTCAATGAATACTAAGAATCAAGTACACAATCTTTGGAGTCGATTCATTAATCTCCTCAATGAATACTAAAAATCAAGTGCAGAAACTTTGGAGTCGATTCATTAATCTCCTCAGTGAATACCAAGAATCAAGTGAAGAATCTTTGGAGACGATTCACTAATCTCCTCAATGAATACTAAGAATCAAGTGCAGAATCTTTGGAGTCGATTCATTAATCTCCTTAGTGAATACTAAGAACCAAGTGCAGAATCTATGGAGTCGATTCATTAATCTCCTCAGTGAATACTAAGAATCAAGTGCAGAATCTTTGGAGTCGAATCCGCTCACAGAAAACGACTCGTCACAGTCGAAACAGGCGGATTATATTAATTGTATCTTTATTTTGTACTTGTCAGTTGGAAATCACGGCTCGAATATATACACACACAGCTGAAAAAGTGATTTTAAAAAAGTCTTTAAGAAAAAAACTTTAAAAAAAGTCTCATTCGGTTGGCATGATCACGTGATCATATTCTCCCGCGCTGACGGATCATCTGATAAACGTCACTAATGACGCAATTAATGAGCTGCTTTTTAATTAAGCTTAGTTATAAATAAATAAATAAATAAATCCGTAGCGGTTCTGATTGAAACGCTGCAAATGCATATTTTAAAATAAATATATTTCGTATGTAATATATTTGAAAAAAAAGGAAAACTAACTGAATGATTATTTATTTATTTATTTATTTATTCATTATAACTGACAGATCAGATGATCAAAATAATCTAGATTTTTGATATATAAATATATATGATAGATGCAGCCCTAAATAAGTATTGTGTGTGTATATATATATATATATATATATTACGCGTACATGTGCACACATTACCACACTTCACCAGTCTCATAACATCACTCTGGTCTGGAGTGAATTCACAGCTGATCTTATAGTCACCAGTTCATTATCAGGGCCTCTGGTGAAAAAAAAATAATGAATAAAAATGCCTTCGCTGGGTAGAAATTTCACCATTATCACAACGGCATGACAGTACAGGGCAGGTTCTGCCTTCCAGCCATTAAAATGCTGTTATTATTGCACATATTTGGTATTGAGGTAATCCAAAAGTAATGGAACGCAATTAGTTATGGTAATTTAATTTTGCGGTAATTAGACTAGGTTAGTAAAAAAAAAAAAATTTTAGCAACTAATTAATAATTGTATCGGAATCCTTTTTTTAAATTATTTATTTATTTATTTATTTATTTATTTTTTTGACCCTCCCAACCCTGGTAATGATGAGCATCAAATAAAACTAACTTGCACTTCATCAGCTGACATTACGAACGTCAGCATTTTATTCCCCACTAGCTGACTGAGTGGAAGGGAAAAATATTAAAATGCAGTATTTATAAAACACTGGCGCGATGCGACAGAACTGCTAATAGCTTATCTGAAAATGACCTCAAACAATAAAAAGGGTCAAAGACGTGTTATGACAAATCTTTTATAAACAGTTGACACATAGTAGTACATATAATAACATATGACGGACACGTGCACGTTTTTGAACGCCACGTCCACCTGTGGAATGTACGTATCGGAGCTAATTCACCTGGACTGAATTAGTGGTGATTGGAAAGACTTTAACGCTAACGAGGCGTGTGTCCATGCCTCTTTTAAAGTCAACGTCTGTGCTTGGTCTCTGTCATGGGCTTTAGGGACATTTCATGTGGGACTATTTTCCGGTGTTTTCTGGCGTGACGTGATATATATAGATAGATATATAGATTGATAGATAGATAGATAGATAGATATACATATAGATAGATATATAGATATATAGATATTTAATGTTAAATAAAGAAAGTAACAAAGTCAGCTGCCACCTGCTTGTATAAATTGTTCATGTAATACACTGGCATTGACTAAAAAAATTAAAATAAAATAAATGTAAAAGTAAAAATTCTGCCTCAGTTCTGAATTCCAAACAGGGATAGCAACATAAAAAAATCTCCACATTGGTGATTATGGGCAAAAAATTTTTCTTCAGTAGGAACATTAATGCGGGTGTTGACCAGTCGCATTGTTTGTTTTCTTACTTGGAAAAAATAATAATTTATACAAGTGTACAACAATACCTTGTTGACGTTACTTACAGTCCTGCACAAAAAAGTAAAAAAAAAAAATATATATAAATAACAAAATATTTTTGTTACAGATGTTTATTTATTTATTCTTTTGAATTCTTGAGTCAGAACATTTCCAAAAAAAAAGAACTCCCCTTTGAAAAACGATTGTATGTCTGTACAGAAAGCAGCACGTGAAAGATGAAGCAAGTGTGGCAGTCAAAGTCCTCCAGACAAACTGTGGCACCTTCTCCAAGATGCTCAGGTATAACTTACACCAGCTCCTGGGTCCTCACACCTATAAGATCGACCATTATTCAACAAAGTAATATTTCTCTTAATATAAGACCAATAAGCTCATTTCTAGCTCCAAAGGGTCGTATTTTATTTGCAGATAGTCTAGCCTGTTTCAAGCCTTTATTTCCAGAGAGAAACAAATTGGTCCGCCAATCAAATATTCAATTTGAATTCAATTCAATATCACATAACTTCTACATTCATTCCAGGTCATCATCACTTGCTACGAGGTATTGTACACGGCATTGTTTCATAAATAAAAAAGCGTGTAATCATTGGCAAGTTGACGTGGTGTTAGAGGAATTAAACATTTCAGGACGTGCTGCATCACACCAGTCCCGTCGCTGATTAGATTATTATCGTCGCTGATTATTAATATTCTCCGATTATTATATGTTCCTCAAAAAACTTTACCAAATCTAAGCAAGAACGGATATAAACGTGAAAAGTAAAAAAAATAGCATATATTGAAAGCATCTTAGTTTATTGACGAGATGATATTTTCCTGTTAAATGCTTACTATTGTGTGTATCTTAAAGACTTCTGTTCCATGGCTGGAACCTGACTCGTGCTTCATGCCTCCTCCTCCTCCTCCTCCTCCTCCTCCTCCTCCTCTTAATCACTGTCGGAGCGCTGTCAGGTCGGGCTCGTGCTGTTTGGACAGGTGTTTTTTCTAAAACAGCACTTCTGCTTAAAAAAAAAAAAGAAAAAAAGTGAAGACGCAAGGAAAGAATAATATATGGTAGTAAAAGAGTGATGAAGATTTGACAGATGGGCGGCGGCCGTCAGGGATTTAAGTCTGTACTCATTTGTCGGCCTGTTTCCCCGCCTGCTCGCTGTGACTGATGCCATGGCTAATTTGTTCAATGTCAGTTAGTTCAGCATGACGGGGAGTCAGACCGTATGTTCCGAATAGCTGCTGGTGGAAATCGCGACATGAACGCCTCATTAACCAGTACCCGCCCGAGACCTTAATATTTCCCTTAGAAAGCTCAAATGATGTTAGTGAAGCTATAATTTCAGGAAAATCTCACTAATAGCAAAAAGTCCTTGATTAGAATTGTGCAAAATGCCATGCTAGTCACTGGCTTAAAGTAAAAAAAAAAAAAAAAAAAAAAAAAGGAATAATAATAATAATAGCTGAATAAAACCTTCATGAGTCACTTCCAGCGTCTCACATCATGTGCTATGAACTCATATTTAAATGCATCTGATCTCGATTTGAATAAATGATAACTAGTGTCGCAGATAACAGAGTAGCTTTGACGAAGCAAAAGTTGTAAAAAAAAAGAAAAGAAAAAGAAAACAGTAATATCACTACCCTGGTTGAATATATACTTAGAGACGTATTAAATGTTTTTTTCCCCCCATGCCTTTATAAACATATTTAATTTTAATTAACTTGTCATTAGTACTGTAAGTTGTTTATATTATGCTTTAGGTTCGTGTTGAATTATAATGAGAACAAAAAACAATGACAGTTTGTAGCTGCTATAGTGTATGTTTCGTAGACATTATCAGTAACTATAAATGGATAAAAAGTTTAACAGAGGGAAAATTCCTGTAATATAAGAGAAATAAAAGACTTTGGGATGTGCTGTTAGGCGGTAAGATTTCCTCCATTTCTATAACAGCGTGTCCAGGTATGTTTTACTCTTTATATATAGATACTATTTATGTTTTTATGCATTATTTATTATTCAATCAATCAATCAATCAATCAGTCATCACAGCCTTGACAAAAGCAAAAAAGGCATTTTCAAGAATCCCGGAGAGAAGATCTTAGACTGGCATCTGCCAAGAAACACACACACACACACACAAACCTGCCAAAAACAAAGAACCACCCATGTCTAGTCTGTAATAAGTTTCAATTACATTTTATGAGGACCTTTAAAACGGTCTCCCATGAACACCCGGAGGTTAAAATGATGCCCCGAGTGCAGAATAAGTGCTCATTGTGGAGCGGATCTCTGTTTGGTCTGTGTGTCTGTTTTATGAGTGTTTTCAGAGCGATGTCAGACATTAACGGCGAGGGGAACCGAAAGGGTGCCAGGCGTTCGCATTTCCCCGGTGCTGACCTGTAACCAGATTCCCGCAACCTCTGCACGCCGGGCGGTTTTAAGGGTCTTTCCGGAACAGAGAGAGGCATTGTGGGACGGCAGCTCATCGCTCGGGCCGAGCTCTTAAACGTGAACAATACGCCGTCTGTAGAGGAGGATTGTTAACGGCAGTGTAAACAAATTCACGGCTGTGTTAGCACCCCAGGTTTGGGTGGTCGGGCTGCAGCGTGTCGACCTTTACAGTGAGGCGAAGTGCGGTTTCGGGAAACCGATATGACGAGAAGCAACGGAGAGAGAGAGAGAGAGAGAGAGAGAGAGAGAGAGACTGGATGACAGCAGTAATTGGTGGTTCATTCTGTACTTCCACATTAAAGCAACCCTTCAGTCTAGAATGGTAATTTTTGTTAGCAAGGTTTGGAACGACGAGTGATACTAATGGTGGGGGAAAAAAACAACGGCTAATAATTGGTGATATAATTGCTAGCTTGACTCTTAAAGAAGTTCAAGGATTTTGCAAAGGATACTAATAAACAAATGAACGTGCAAGAATTTTATTGACGTAAATAAGAAGTGAAAGATTCATGCGATTGAAATGGTATTGTTGCTTGTCATGGGTAAAAATGACTTGTGGTCAGTTCGCGTGATAAAGCGAAGCTCATGGATTGCATTTATTGACCGTGTTAACATTAAATTCGAAATTAAGAAACTACAAAACAATTCTTGCAGTAAAAACCGTCGCAAAGACGTTTTTACGATCACAATAACGTAATGTACTCGATAAAGTAATACTTCACAAAAATCGAAATTGTAACGTGTATTTCATGTCACGTCACATGTCACATGACATGACATAAAGAGCGAACAGAACTGCTAGATTTTTAAAGAAAGAGCTATCGCAAGAGGAGAAAAACGCAGCTTTAATCGCATCACATCACTCAGTGGAAACACAGACCATTCAAAATTTGAACATTTTTTAAATATCGCTTCTATTTTGCGCAAACCTGCAACGGAAACCCGACTACTGTTACAAACGAATCTGCCATGAATTCAAATTTGTATCTGAAATACACTCAATAGCAGAATATTGTCCGATGGCACGACCAGGCAGCTGAAATTACACACAGAATTATGAATTTCGTAAATAGACACGTGTGCAGAATAAAAACAAACATCTGATTGGCAGAATTTACTTGATCAGACCTATTCTTGTAATGCTAAAATCTGATAAAAAAAAATCTGATAAAAAAAAAAAGCAATCCCATCGCTAATACACACTTTGTAACAGAAGCCTGACACAAGAGCAGCTAAATTAGAAAAGAAATTAGAAAAGTAGCCGTTGTAGCTAGTCGATTTTTAACACACTTTTTTTTTTTTACACAATTCATTCAGATGATTAAAAATCAACTCCATGTAATTCAAAGTTTTATTGATTAGACTACTATCTTTGTACAATTTTATTGTTCTTATATTCAAACAAAAAAAAAATAAAATAAACAAATGTGCGGATTTGCTTCAACACTCATTATTCAACAGCGTATAAAATAAGCACTCGATCCAGCACATCGTTTATATTGTACATTTCGAATGTGAATATTCTGAACATTGTAATATCTAAAGTAAGGGCCACTGTGCGAAAGCGCCTCGATTAGTTTTTCGATGCAAAATAAAATCGGTTGCTTGTAACTCATGAAACATCCACAAACTACGGACGAGCGAATCATTTGGGTGTTAACGGGGTGCTGAGTGACATCCCGTCATGAACACAATTTAACTTAATAATTTCTCTAAAACTGTTTGATAAAGTTTTACTTTGTACGAACGATGCACGGACAAACGCGTTTATTCGTATTCTTATCATATGGGACGCAAATTTCACAATGCTAAATCAAGCTCACCTCACGTGATCACGTCTAATTTGGTGAACTAACACAAAGACGCCAACGTTCTGTTAATTCGACGTGCCCTATTGTAAAGCAAGAGCGTCCATTATTCGAAGGGTTCGGGGTGAGATTAAGGGTCGAAGTTCAAGTCCAGATTGGTGTGGAACCGAGACCCGAGACACACCTTGTTTTCGGAAACCGCACAACTAGAGTGTGTAGTTATATCTGAGGTCTGAAAACTGAGGCGCATAGTTTGGGGCTTGATGTAATTTTTTTTGTCATTTTATTGATTTATATTTTAGCTTTGGCTAGTTTTTATTTGCTTTGCTTTGATTCCTGATTCAAAACATGGTAACGTCAATTAAGCTCATTGCACTGAATTAAATAACAGAGACAGAAATACAGTCAGAGAGAGAGAGAGAGAGAGAGAGAGAGAGAGACTGCCTGCATGTGTGAATGAACGTTTTCTTTAGAAAGTGTGTGTGTGTGTGTGTGTGTGTGTGTGTGTGTGTGTGTGTGTTTGGATCTGTCACTCACAGGCTCTGGTTTTTAGTCCGTCTCCAGAAAGGAAGCACTAGTTGAGTAGAGGATATGGCCAATCCCAGTCTGTATTTATCGTGTGTGTGTGTGTGTATGCACGTGTGTGTGTGTGCCAGAAACAGCATCAGATCCACATGAAAAGTGCCCAGACTTTACTCACACTTAGAAAAGCAGCCAAAATAAAATGGGAATATATATGTCTGTGTGTGTGTCTGTGTGTATTTCCGTCAGCTACTGTTTTATTAAATAATCAAATAAAGAGTGACACGATGATGTCATCAAAGCCAAGCCAACCAATCACAGGCATGTACAGAATGGAACACCTTCTTATGTCATCGGTTATTTACTCGCTCTCTCTTTTTTTTTTTTAATTTCTTTTACATCCTTTTCGTCCGTAACAGTACAGGGACCTCAGTGAGGTGTGTCAGTGACGCTTCTTGTGTGTGATGAACCTCACAGGGATGAACACACACTTCCGGCTCAGTCTGTATTCACATCGACCAATCAGAGGCTTTGATTAAACTCATCCTCACTCATCACTCTGTTCTTTACTCCTTTCCCCTCCGTCATTACAGTGTCTACTCTTCTTATATTATTATTTTGCTCATTGTTTCTTTCATTCTTATTCTTTTTTTTTGCTTGTTTTCTTTTTCTTTCTTTCTTTCTTTCTTTCTTTGACTTCTTGTATTCTTTTCCTTTTTCTCACTGTCAATTTTCTTTCTTTCTTTCTTTCTTTCTTTGACTTCTTGTATTCTCTTTTCTTCTTTCTCACTCTGTCAACTTTTCTATCTTTCGTTCTTTCTTTCTTTCTTTCTTATTCTGCTTTCTATATTTTTCTATATATATTTTTTTGCTTTTCTTCTTACGCTCTTACATTTTTCTTTCTTTCTTTTTAATGCGATTATGAAATACAGTAGCTGTAGTAGGTCAGGCGATTACTGTGCCGTGAGAATTTCATGGCTAATGGCTGCCTCTTAACTGTAGAGTCTCGTATCCCAATTTTAAAAGCAGAGTACATCACTAATCCCTTTTATTCATCTTTACAGAAAGTCAAGTAGATTAGCAGAGCCGCTGAAACGCCGACCTGTTTTTGAGACGAGCTTTGTGCTCCAAACCAGGCCACGGGTAAAATGAGCTCGCCACTGTCACACACACACACAGAGAGAGAGAGAGAGAGAGAGAGAGAGAGACAGAGAGAGAGAATACTGAAGGTCGGCACTGCCTAAACAGGGACAGAGAGAGAAAGAGCAAGAGAGAGAGAATACATATAAGTGAGACTGACCATGACAAATTGCACTGATTTATTCCTGCATAAAATATCGTTGCGTTGTATACTTAGTGAAAAAGTGTAGCGGCGTACATTCCTCAGTGATTAGCCTCTGTATAAAGCTGTGTGTGTGTTTTGCCGTCAGACGCTTAATTTTAAAAATAACAGCAAAAGGCTGGAGCTAAAATAATATTGCAGACACTACAGGCCCGAACCGTGAAGGCGTCCCCTTCACTATTCAAACATCCAGCTTGTACACACACACACACCCCGACAAACACATATCCACAGTCATTTAATAATTATGATCATTATTTTATTCATGTTCAGCGTCTTCATACATGTGACATTCACGTCAAACAGGAAGAATAAATAAACTCGAACGAATAATATCGTATGGTTCATGTTGGCGCTACCGTACACTGCTGCGTTTGGCCAGGTTTTACGTCAGCCCCCTTTAGCATCAGCGAAATCGAAGCTGGCGCAGGATACAAGACGTTGTGCAACGAATACGTACCTTCCATCATCTGACTGGAATCTAAACAAAGTAGGTTTATTCCAGCACATCAGCGTACATGTGATTAATCCTATCAATATTTTCTGTAACTGCGACTTTTTTTTTTTTTCTTCCGTTTGGTCCATTTCAAAAACTGCAACCGTGTGGTAACATTTCCAGCAAGTGAATACTGGGAGCTCAGTGTATTTTGAAATGGTAACATGACGTGACTCCTTTCACCTTGCTGGTCAGTTCAAATATTGTGGAGACATATTGCCTCGGAGCTGTACGAGCACGAGGTATAATTTGACCGCACCCTCAGCATAGTGGCAAAAAAAAAAAGCATGATTTAATATTTGACGTGATGAAAACGGTTTGGAAACGTTTGTGTGTCCCCATTGTGCTTACTCATCAGACTGACGGGAAATGTTCCTCAAAACCGAGTAGGCCTTGCACATGCTGCCCGTTAGGTCGCGCGGGTGCCAAATGTGCGAATGTGCTTTCATCGTAGACAGAAATGTCTATTCTGAGGACGCGGTAAACATTTCAATGCGACCGTTTTGGAATATCACAGGCTTATGAGATAAAGCATAGCTGCGCAGTGGCGTTTTGGTAAGAAATTTATTATATAGTACCTTGAGTACCTGTTTTACTAAGTAAGCATGTGGTCATTAGCAATTCTTGTCCTACTTATAAATCTATCAATTTATTCATAAAAATATATATCCCTAAGAGCAAGCCTGAGGTGACGGTGGCAAGGAAAACTCCCTGAGACAACAAGAGGAAGAATCCTTGAGAGGAACCAGACTCAATGGTGAACCCATCATCATTTGGGTGACACTGGATTACAGATAAGAAGCTTATATAACTGTGTGGTAAAAAAAAAAGTACAGTTGTGTAGCACAGGGGTCCCCAACCCCTGGTCCTTTGGTACCAGATCATTTGGTACCGGGCCGCAAAGAAAAAACGTCGTGGTTAAAATCTGTTATTTTTCTTTCATTAGTCTTCCAGATCTTATTTTGAAAAGCGCCTGTTTCCGCCCTCGCCTCACTCATGCCGCGCTTGACTCTGGCACGCCATTTAACACATCAGCGACACAATTAAACAAACCTTGAAAAAAAAATTGACAAAAACAAAATTCTTTTAATGAGCAAACGATGGGACAGCAGAAGGGCCAGAATGAGACTGCCAGCAAAAAGAAAGCTGCAATTAGAAGAAAATACCAAGATTCCGACCCAAGTTACGGGTTCATCGCAACAGGTGATACACAAGCTCCACACCCGCTATGCGAACCCCCGTGCCTCTACCCGGTCTGCGGAAAAATTTTCATTCATGAAACAGGTCCATATCACAAAAAGGGTTGGGGACGGCTGGTGTAGCACATCATTTACTATAGTTTAAACATAAAGTCTATTTTGTTGAAGTTGGACTGATGGTGGTTTGAGTGTAAGACCGTTTGTGATTATTTACGTCCTAAGCAACTGTAGCAGAAACGCTCATGTCGGCAGAGCGCCATCTTCACCGTCTAGGTGTATGATCAGGCGTTCATACGGGACCATCCTCAAGTGCTTTCAGGTGATAACTCCAACCAGAAGAAGGACATCAGGATGGATCAGATAGTTCCGGATAGTTGACGGGGTCAGAGTCACTGGTACCTCAGGCAGCATGTGCAGATCGACAGAGAGAGGAATGAATTCTAGTAAATATCAGAAAATTGTGGAAGCAAATGCCCAAAAAAAAAACCTGAAGGTGAAAGGTCCTCTCAGTCCCCTGACATCATTCAAATTTGTTGGTAGACAACGATGTCGCAGAGCTGGAAGCATTCTGTAAGGAGCAAGTGGGTGAAATTTCATTAAACTTGAATAGACTTGGCTACAAATAAGCACATGCAAGAGGAGGTGTAACTTAGTGCTCAATTAATAAAGTGTCCAGAGTTTTGCACATACTAGAATTACTGTTTTACTATTGCTCGAAGTTCAGCAAATATAAGGTGCATTACTGTTTGAAGAAAACAGAGACCAAATTTTACTTTTCTTGCATAGACCGTTCAGTCATTAGCTGAGAATTTTCCTCAACCTCAGCAAAATTGCTAGTATGTCTGGAGGAATACTGTGATATCTACGTTTTCAAAAGCTGCACTGAAATCAAGTAACTCAATCAAGCAGAGCCAAGATTAAAGACTAAAAGTTGGTAATTTGCTACTTTAACCAGCGCTGTCTCAGTACTATGACAAGGACTAATGTGGCAAATAATGCATGAAGATGAATAGTCATTCAGTGAGGGTTAAGTATAAAAGTGTAAAGCTAATTGTTGACTATCAGCTTGCAGTCATTGTTGTCTATAATAAGCAGATAACCGTCTGCGTCCTTGACAGCCTCGCAGGAACGGGGTATAAAGTGAACGAATGGCACACAGTGTAATTCATAGCGCTTAGGCATGAAAGCATATCAAAAGCTTGTGATAGAGAAGGCAGACCGTGCCCGTTTACCCCGCTTTCATGAATCCATCTTCACCTTTCTCTCATCTGCTCCACTTGGCTATTATGTTTGTGCAGCATTAAGTGATAGAGCATTCCTCCGTCTCCTAATGCTCCAACTGGACGACAGCCATTTTGAACGCCACGACACCGCCTTTTACACTCAATACAGGCTCTTTGGCTGTGTTTATATTCGGCGGGTATCACAAGGCGCCCGTACACCGAGGCATCATTTATCAACCCTTATGGGTTTGGTTAAAAAGGAACTAACGAAGCCGTGTAATTCTCTACCTCTGTCTCGTGAATGTGGTTCCATCAGTCTCTGTCCGAACACACACACATGCACACACGTCTCCTTCAAGGCACGCCTGGTTGGCCGGCTGCCGGCTGTTATTAATGGTTTGTTAATGGCTAACTAATGCATTAAATCGTGTTAGTTAAGGGAAGCATAATCTAAAGTCTATATCCAAATGCGGTTATACGCCACAGACATTCAGCAGGTAAAAAAAAAAGTTTTTAAGATATTTAGTAAGGTGCCTTAGTAAGGTGTTAGGTCTCAATGATTCCTTTTCTTTTCTTCCTTGTCTTCTCCTTTCTTCCACTTCGTCTTCCTTCCGGACTCTTTTTATACTGTAAGTTCATCTATTCTTGACTGCATGGCGGCTCTGTGAAGAGGACCCGCTTCATATGCAGATATAAAGGGCTCATTCTAAGCTTATAAAAACACAGCGATTCGTAGTCACAGGTAGTTATACACTAACGAAAACATACTGATGGATATTATATTTGTGATAATAGATCCCACCTCATAAATCCTACATAGTGGACCTTTAACTTGAAGGTGAATTGTATGGGGTTTTTTTTTCTTCTCTCATCGCAGGTAGCAGGTCATCCCCGTCAGCGTCAGAACCGACCCCGAGGTGCCAACGGCCGGCTCCCAAGAGAGAGGCTGATGAATTCAAAGGTTCAACCTGGATAAAGTAAAAGTAAGCTCTGCCAGACAGGCGAAGGCGTTTCTTTTATGACCTGTATTTCCACGCTTCTTCTTTAGCTAGAGACAACTTTCAAATCACCATTGAAAGGGGTAGAAAATCCTACAGATAAACCGTAGATGTTGCCCTGCGAACGATCTCATGTTACAATCCGTGTCATTATTTGTTCTTATTTGTACCATATCACATCGCCGAAACCATTAATAGTCTTCGTTGTCACGGATACATTCCAACATAGGTTTACAATCGGCAACGTTGATTTGGATACAACTATGCGTGCGTGCGTGCGTGCGTGCGTGCGTGTGTGTGTGTGTGTGTGTGTGTCAATGGAAAGGTGTTGGCACTCAGTGGTGGCCCAGTGTGACAGGTGGGCAACAGCCAGAGTCAGATTTCCTACAGCAGTGTGTATGTGTGTGTGTGTGTGTGAAGTACAGTAATGAACCACCTCACACACCTCTTTTGTCTGTACTCTCCACCTGCAAGATTCCCACCTGGGACCAGGCAAGAGGTGTGTGTGTGCATGTCCATGTGTGTGTAACGACAGCTCCGCTCAGTTGCACTTGATGGATGAGCTGACCTCAAAGCTGACACAGCCCATACAATGAAACCTCTCACCACACACACACACACACACACACACACACACATGCCCCTCTTTGTCTCCCTACACTTACGCTCACACACTTATCTACAGAGCACATACTCGGTGCTCAGACTACTTCACATTGACTGCTTGTCACCTGCTGTCTTGTTCACGTAATGGCTTTGGGTCCATAATCTATACTGTAATCAAGTACAATTGGATAGATATACTGCAAATTATAGTTATTTTTTTTCACTCAGTGCTTTCCTGATCATTCATAAATTACTTTGATATTTAGTCCAGCAGAGCCTGTATTTTTCAGAACGGAAAGGTCAGAATTTCACCACCGTTATGGTTTTTCTCAGGCCGCCGCACAAATGATCTGCGGTCGTATTTTATCCCGGCTTTGGCGCGTGCGTGCCGTGCAATTCCATTTATCTCCCTGCAAGGTCAGAAAGTTTTATTTTAGTCTCATTTGAATGCAACACATGAGTTCCAGTGGTGCTTGGCAGTCCAGGCAGTGCGTTCTGTGGACCGCTTTTTAAGATTTTTCTATTTTCCGTCCTTTGCAAATGGCACGTTATGGAGTTGATTTTGACATTTCTGAAACAACCACAAGGATCGGCGTATCTCAATTATTGCGCCACATTTTTTTATGAGGGAAAAAAACCAATTTGTTTTAAAAAAAAAAAAAAAAAAAAAAAAGGAATAAATCAATAAAAGAAGAAAAAAAAATCTTTTTGAGATTTTTGAGGAAAATTAAGAAGAAGTCGTTTCCCAAATATGTTTTATGTTATACATTTTTTGAATTTAAAGGATTCAGCTACATAGACAGATAAGTACGTACGTACATTTGACAGTTCATGAATCTGATTGGTCATTCTTTTTCTTTTACAGGCGACTACGAAAGTAATCCGTAAAATCCATCCTTAATCGTTTTATTTCAAAATATTTCATCGTCCAGACGAACCCGGAGGAACTGTGGACGCAGATCCTGGAAGTCTACTGCGTTGTGAATATACTGGTGTAGTTTTATATTATTCTCTAGTTTAGTCATGCAAAACAAGACCTCTTGCTTCCAAGTTGAGTTTGAAAGTGTGCGCACACTCACACGCACTCGCACTCTTGTGTGTGTGTGTGTGTGTGTGTGTGTGTGTGGTGTGGAGAGGTTGATTTAGTGTGATCGAGGTGTCGGAGAGAGAATTTACTGTTCCTGTATCAGGAGCCTGTTAAGAGTTTGTTTAGCTTTTGGACTGCACGAAGGTATCGGATTTATTTCGGACATTTCGACTTTATTATACACCAGAACAGGTGTTTCCTCGCTGTACATATACATGCTAATGACCCGCCGGATATTCTTTCTTTTTTCATCCCTCTTTCTGTTCCATTTCTCTTCTTGGTCGTCCCTCTTTCTTTCTTCAACCCTTACTTTCTGCATTCTTTTTTTTTCCTCTCTTTCACTCTCACCATCACTTTTACCTCTCTCTCTCTCTCTCTCTCTCTCTTTCCGTCAATGTGTGTGTATACACTCCCTCTAAAGCAGTTAATGAGCTGACTATAAAGTGCACATTATTAGGTCATTAGGAAAAGGAAACACTCATGACCACACAAAGATGATTTAGAGAGAGAGAGAGAGAGAGAGAGAGAGAGAGAGAGAGAGTTCGAAACCACTTAAACCAGCAACTCAGAAACGTCTCTTTTCCTTTCTGCATCATTAGTGTTTATGAAGGTCGAGCTAACAATGTTGTTTTAAATCCACCACCACTCTGTCGGTAAGTAATGACCAGTGATGAGGTCATTAGTCATCAGGAGTTAACGAGCAGGCTAGCACTAACGAGCGGCCGAAAACAAACATATTTTTCAGCGGTGTTAATTTAGTGCCGTGTGCCTTTAGGCTGTCAAGATTTTTTTATTAAATTTTTTTTTTTTAACAGCTCTAAATGTGTCTCTATTAGGGTGCGTACACACTTTTACACTTTCCCCTGTACTGTATATCCAACATTTGTAATGAATGGTCAGATGGAATTACATAGACAGACAAAGAGCTAGATTAATAATAGTAATCGGTGAAGAATTAAGTGCATTGTGAGAAGGGTTGCATCATGTTCATCGTAGAAGGAATGAAACCGTGTTATAGTGAAAATAATCGAAGACAGATCAAGTATGATGCAGCCTGTTCCACCCAAACATCGATTATTTTAAAATATCAGCAGGTATTTGATGTTGTATTCCTTACATACTAAACTGGGTTTCCAGCAATCCCATTATTATTATTTATTAAAAATGTAATGTTTTATATATTTATAGGTGCGTTTAATGTTTCTCTGCAAAGCAAATTATTTTCTGGTATTGCTTATGACATAGCAGCTATAAACAGTCATTCCAAGCACCAAGCTCTCTTTTTTATTCTCTTTCATGAAATAAAAAAAATAAAAATAAAATGCAGCTTGTCATGTTACCAAGAAAGCAGATGCTTCTCGAATGAACATGAAAAAAAAGTATGAAAGTATCTTTTTTTTAAAAAAAAAAAAAAATTATTTTAATTATTTTAAGTGTATACACATACATATGCTTATATATTATTTTCTTGTATTTAAGTATGTAAAAATAATAGCCTAATAGACTTAATAATTGCATTAACACTATGAACAAATCTTATATTCCTCAATGCTTGGTTTTCCTGATCAAGTTTTCCACCCACGGGACTTTTCTTAAAATCCCTAAAGTGTCCGAGCTCCTCGCTGCTCCTCCGTTCCAAATCCAATTTTAAAACCACATTTCTTTTCAATTTGTCCTCTGAAAAACAAAACCCCAAACAAACCCCAAACTACTCCATATTTTAATTCGAAAAAGTCATATTTCCGTTTGCGTGCGTAGTTTCGTATTTGGCACTTACCGGCCGATCATCTGTTTAAATAATTAACAACAGAGGGGAGAGAGAGAGAGAGAGAGAGAGAGAGAGAGAGCACAGGGAAGAGGTTTTCCCAGCCAGATACTAAACCTGATCCTGTCTACTGAGGCAGCAACACAAAGAACGAGAGACACACAGAAAGAGGGAGAAGTGTGAAGAAGACAAAGGCCTCCCATCTGTCATTATCAGTTAAGTGGCCTGTGTAACTTCGCACTTTCAAATAAAATATTAATGCCTCATCACCACCAATTAACCCGTCGCAATACTAAGCGCACAAACACACACACACGCACACACACACACACACACACACACAGAGGGATCAGTTTCAGTGTCAGATAGGTGTTAGGAGCTCCCTTCGGAATTTCTCTCCTCCATGAGGTTTGTTTATTTATTCATCGGTTACCCTTTCCATTCATTTCCTCTCTATGTGTGTATGAGAGGAGGGCGGGGAGGGACGGATCAGCCTCACCTGTAAAAGTCAGCGGGCTCAGGTGTGTCCAGGAGAAACCGGAGCGCTTTTGTGCTCCTGTCAGCCGCTAATGCGCGTGTCGATGAACACTTGGCTGGGGCCCAGCTCATAGTGTTTTTCAGAGCTGTCCTTATTAGAGCAACAGTGGCTGACAGTGTGTGTGCTTTAAAGCATGATGTCATGATGTCATAACCTCTTGCGGCCTTTACAGTAGCTGACTAATAGTCCGCTAACTAATAGACTCATCAGTAGTTAACGCACCACGTAAATCTCCCACCAGTGAACACAGAAACACTAAACACATCAACCTCCTGGCTGTTCCCTAAAGACGACGTAGCTAATCTTACACTTTATTTCATTAAACTCATCAGAAATTTTACATTTTTACTGCCCAGCATTTCTCTATTAACCCTGTTAATGTATTGAATGTCTTAAATCTGTTAAATCTATTGCAATTAATTATACTCCACAAGTCATAAGTCATACAACAGGAAGTTGCATCTGAAGGTGACATGGAATAACGTGGCCTTTAAGTCCTTCTCAAAAGTTCATAGGTGATTACATGATGATTACGATGTGGTTTGAAAACCTTTTTTGTTTTTTTGTATCATCAGTGAGAAGAAGTTTATTTTGCATTCCTGAAAGATCATATAGTATCACCACCTAAATCTTGCCATCTTACCGAATCTTATTGACCTACTGCAAGCTCGAAAAGTCGCAGTTCATAGAAACATCCGGGTTCCCGAGTTGTAATTAACTGACATTGTGATGGCGTTCAAGTGCACTCACCTTGTGGTTTTTTTTTTACGATGTGGTCAGTCATGAATATTTGCACTTTTTCGTACATGTCTTTAATCTGTCTTTCATCACTTCCTGACCTTTGGTAGGCAAAGATTAGTTTTAATAGAGTTATGTTCATGGAACAGAGTGTGTTCCTGCGCTTCCCCGTTTTCGCCACCACAGTGCCGGCGCTGATTCAGACAGTCTTTTTAAGTTCAGGTCAACATCCAGGTCCTAATGGGTTAAGAAACAAACCAAAGTTACATCACAAAGGATCCAGATCTATTGGCAATAAGACCTCCTATTGTGTCCTGTTTGGAGCGATCAGTCCCTCAGTCAACAAAAGACTGCTTCATTTTGGCACGAGCTGTCACTTTTTTTAAATAAAATAAAATAATGATAGTAAAAGAAAAGAAAGATAGTGCGACTGAGTGAATGATGAGTTTATGTTAGATTAGGAATAAGTGTAGAGTTTAAAGAATTAGGCTTTGAATGTGGTCTGAATGGAGTAGCTGCACGTCACAGCCAGAAGAAGATATATATATTTTTTCTCACAATGCTGTAATTATATATTTAAAACAATAGATTCTGTTGTTGTATTGTATTGTTGTTGTTGTTGTTGTGTGTGTGTGTGTGTGTGTGTGTGTAATTATGTCTGGTGTGCATAAATATTTGATGTGTGTTACCTGAGGTGGGCTTTTGCTCCAAGCGCCGAGGATAAAGTTCTAGCAAGCACACACAACAACAATAACAATAACAACAACAACAACATGCCCTTTGATACGGCTGCAGATTTCATTTCAAGTTGATTAAATTTACTTTCAAAAATAGAGACAAGTATTCAGATCTCTTGGTACTTTGTGAAAGGACCTTTGGCAGCAAATCCAATCATCTGGATCTTCCTGGTAGATCCTCTCAAATTCAATCAGGTTGAATAGGGAGCATCTGGTCTCATTCAGGTCTCTATACAGATGTTCTGTAGGGTTCTGGGCTTCGTCTGGGCCACTCAAGGGCGTTAACAACGTTGTTGTGCTGAAAGGCAAACGTTCAGCGCATTCTGAGCAAGGTTTTCTACCTCTCATTATTGGATTGCATTCAGTTCTGAATTCTGACCAGTCTTCTTGTCTGTGCCACTAAGAAGCACCCCATAGCACGATGCTGCCACCACCATGCTTCATCATATGGATTGTACAAGCCACTTGATTAGCAGTACCTGATTTTCACCATATCTAGCACTTGGAGTTTCTCAGGGTCTAAAATATGCCTCGTACGCAAGAATGGTTTCCAGTCATCTACTCTACCATAAAAGCCTGACTGATGGAGCGTTTCTGAGACCGCTGTCCTTTCGACAGGTTTTCCCATCTCTGAAGCTCCATTGGCCATTTGGTTCTTGGTCATCTCACCGACCAAGGCCCTGACTTGCAAGTCAGTCACTATATATTTGGCTGGATGGTCAGCCCCAGGAAGAGTCTCAGTGGTTCCAAACTTCTTCCATTTCACAACGACGGAACCCGCTGTGCTCCTGTGAACATTTGAAGCTTCAGAAACGGTCTCCCTTGTTGCCAGTTCTACATCTCTGCACAATTTGGTCACAGAAGTCCACAGTATGAAGTTCCTTGGACTTGGGCTTTGGACATGCACTGTGAATCCTGGGACTTACACACAGTTATATGCCTTTCTAAATCCTGTCCAATCAATTAAATTTACCAGTCGTGAATGGAGAAAAGTTAGTTAAGTAATGGCTGAACAGTTTTTACAGCCTAAAATATACGTGCAACCGTGCAAACCTAGTTCAAATACCACAAACACAAACACTAAAATGGCTGTGTTTTTGTGGTATTATTCTGTTATTACAGCTCCTTTGAACCCAACATTTTAGTGTGCAATAGCATCCAGACGCGTACATTCGTATTCAGACCTGAACATAAACACAGACTGAAGTTACAGGAGGGGCTGTTTGAGTAAAACGTTGTACGTACTGTAGTAAAACGTACATTATTGCTGCAGAATTGAATCAAACACGGAGAAGGGTTTTCCGACAATTTGACGTTAACCACATTATGTGTTGCCTGAATGTACATTTCAGGCCGTAAAATCTATAGAACACTATTTACGACACTGTAAACTTTAAATTTTTGAATAACTTTAAATTCCACAGAAAGTTACGATTTTAAGATCTCACGCACACGATCAGCGGCCAGAATGTATTGTATTGTATTGTATTGTATTGTATAATGTAATGTATTCTGAATCAGAATACACGCAAGTTTCTTTTTTGACTGTACTGATTCTGCTCCCTCCGTACAATATCTTTTTACGGTCTCGGCCTCAGCGGTGTGTGTTGCTTGTTCTTCCTGATTTAAACCGCACACTGATTCTCTTTCCAGCCCACGCATGAATCACTTCCATAAACATTAGACATATGCATTAGGCTGGGCTGTGAAGTCGCGTCTGACCACACACACGCACACACACACACACACACAGAGAATTAATCTGTGTAATTTCGTATAGAGTTTCATCTCACAGGATGCGCTATTCAACTCATCCTTCCCTCTCACTCCATTTATCTCTCTTCTTCTCTTTAATTCGCTCTACTCTAATACGTCAGTTTCAGTTGAATCTAAACATCTAGCTACTGACTGACTGAGATGAGCTGCTTCTTCACCGTTACAGAGGATGGCACTGGCAAGCCTTTAGCATGACCTCATTTCTAAGGTGCTGATTTTTTTTTTCCCTTTTTTTTTTTCTCTTGTGTGAGCCAGGGTTAGCTCAGTGTCATAAAGCTCTCTTTGCTCTTTGATATCCGAGTACGGTTCGCTATGAATGGAGATTATATTAAGACTGAATTAGCTGACGTAAACTTGGGTTAGGGAGAAAGCTGAACAGAGGGCTGATCATTTCACAGCACAGTAGCCCTGTGTACATTATTATTATTATTTTTTTCTTGTAAGAACAAGGCTTTTTTGGTATACATAATAAGAGCTGATGTTAGTCAACTTATAGAGAGCTCATGCTAATCAACGTAAAGAAAGCTAATACTAGACAACTTGACTTACCGCCAGTCAACATAAAAAAGAGTTCAAAATATAGAGAGTTCGGGCTAGTCGACTTTTAGAGAAGTAATGCTAATCAACTAAAGATAGAAAACTAATGCTAGTCAGTGTGTAGAGATTAACTAACAACCGATAGAGTTACTACTTTTACAGAGCTAATATAGAAAAAAATGCTGTAGAGCACTAAGGCTAGTCAACTTATAGAGAGCTAATGCTAAGACGACCAATCAAGAACTAAGGTTAATCAAAATATAGAGAGCCCTTGCTAGTCGCTTATAGAGAAATAATGCTAATCAATTTAAAGAAGGCTAATGCTAGTCACCATATAGTGAGCCACTGCTCGACGATCTATAGTGATTTAATGCTAGTCAATTTATAGACAGAGAGCTAATGTTAAAGTTAAAGTAATCAGCTAATGCTAATCAACTTCTAGAGAGCTAATGCAAGTCAGCAAGTCGACACTGGAGACTCATTCCAAAAATGCTAAATAAATGTTTTTATTTATATCGATCATCCACCATACATGTCTTTGGGTAGGTTGTTGCTATGGAAACAGTAACATGGGCATTATTGTCTACATGCATGGAAAAGCATATATTATACTCATGTGTGTGTGTGTGTGTGTGTGTCTGCATTTGACACAGACACACATCCCTTTTTTTGATGGACAGAAATGTCTTAAGTCCCTCCCCAGTCCTTCTTTTTGTTCTATTGCTAAAGGAATCAATGGCTTTTTGAACTTGGAGGTGTGTGTGTGTGTGTGTGTGTGTGTGTGTGT
>JAOVYU010000031.1:9037533-9052725 GCA_025674565.1 Synodontis membranacea | reverse complement strand
CACAATTATGTGCTACTTTGTGTTGGTCTATCACAGAAAATCTCAATAAAAAAAACATTTAAGTTTGTGGTTGTAAGGTGTCAAAATTTGTAAAAGTTCAAGGGGTATGAATACTTTTTCAAGGCATTGTATTTTCCACTATTGTGGTGTCATGTGGGAATGGGAGCAAAATGGTAAATACAAAAGGTTTTGCCACAGCTCCATTTGGAATGAGAACAACTGGACTAACACGCTTTGACCAGTCGTGACGTTGCTGTTGGTGACGTAAATGTTGATGCAGTGATATTGCGATAGAGCACTGTTGGTTGCTCGTGCCAAAGACACTAACTAGCTAATGTCTCAGCTTGGGCTGTTTACAACAGCGTGGACTTGAATTATAGGTCACATCCAGTCTTGTACGTTTTGCACGTCTCGTGGAGGTTTGTGCTCGGTAGCATCCTGTTAAATACATTCAGGTGGGAATACACGAAGCTCGTTACTGTACCATTATGGAAGACTGAGTGGGAAATTAAATAAAATAATAATTAAATAATATTTCCAGATAAATGTTGGGCGTAAAAAGATAAAACATTACAAGAAAAAGGTTACAATATTTCGCGAAGAAAAAAATCATTGCAAGATAAAAGTCATACTGCAGTAGGATGAGGGAAAAGACTTCCAGAATAAAGTCATTATATTGCGAGAAAAAAAATTCTAGAACAGAATGGTGCATATCATGGAGTGATGAAAATAAAGAATCACTTCACGCCAAAACTTAAGAAACACTCAATCTTCTGGTACATCTGCATCAGATTATTATTCGTATTCGAACGTTGAAATGGCTGTGTTTATTTTGAAGAAAGGACCATACTGTATGAACGCTAAGGAAAGTCATCTCTTTAGTTGAAGGAGAAATCGTAAGCAGTGGCCGCCAACAGCTGCAACTCCAGTGCATTCAGTACAGCTATCAGGCCTCCAACGTGTCATGGCGTAACTCGCCATCAGGTTCGGTTTATTGTAAGAGTCCGTGTGACATTACACTCTCTATGCTGATCAAGGGATTGATAGTCATTGTGCAGTGGACACTACTAATGTACAACCTCTTTCCTATGTTAGGGGTCTACTGTGTGTATCTCCACTAAATTTAAAGTAAAAACATGTAGAATCCATACAATAGGAAGTTACCCTCCTCCTCTTCATTGTGGGGTACAACAAGGCTCCATTATAGGACTACAAAACTTGTATATGTGAAATACCAAGCAGATTAGACTGTCCTTACAGTCTAACTACAGTACATTTTTACATTTGTAACATGGTAATGCTTTGCCACATTCTTCATATTCCGTCGTCTCGTGCTCTTTGTTGACAGGAAGGAGCTTTTCTAGTGCGTGACTGCTCCAGGAACACTACAAATGAACCATTTGTCCTAGCTGTATTTTATGACAACCGAGTCTTTAATGTGCAGATTCGTTTTTGTGAAGAGACCTACAAGTACACTCTGGGAACAAAAATCAAAACTGGCGAGGTGAGTAGCATTACGGTGCCAGCTTTATCGATCTTTCAATAGTTCCATCTCAAAGCACACTAATGAATGTGGGTTAAAGTTATATGCTGTGAAAATACCGACGGTATAATTAATGGTAGGTTTGTTTCACGCCTTTAGCAAAAAAGTGCTATATGTTTATCTGTCACATCATAGTTTTCCCAGTTAGCTAGACAACTGGCTGATCCATAAAATAATGGTGGAAAATACTATGATATGCAAAGGTTGTAGATGCTACCATACTAGTGTGTCAAGTTAGACAAGTACTGTAGATATTTCCATTTAGCAAACAGTGTTCGATAGATAACTGCACCTGGCCATGGCCCAAACTACAGATAATAATATTTAGATTTCAACATACAGCTGTGTTCAGTATGTCAGATTGTCAGAAGTGGGTCATGAGTGTATGTTTGGTTGATCATGCTTGTATTGCCTTCCAGGCGTTTGACTCGGTGGCTGAAATCATCAAATTCCACTCCATATTTCCCATCTTGCTAATCGATGGACGGAACCCAGGATCCGCGTCCACTCACAAGAGACAGTGTGTCCTCATGTATCCCGTCACAGCCGAGGACATGGGGCGACTGCTGAACTAAACGACGCGACGATAAAAGAAGAATATGTATGAGAATACAATAAAGAAAAACACACTCACCCACACACATCGTCCAAACATCGTAGATTCAGTGAGAGTTAAGCAATGTGTGAAAAGTCTGTAGAGAAACAAGCAAAGTGAAATTGATTTAACGTCCTGCAGTCTCAGAAGCGCTTTCAGAAGCTGATGAAGGACTTTCTTTTCTGTTCTTTTTAAAACGTATTGTTTCTCTGGACACTTTTTGTACCCTGCATAATTTTGACTGAAGTACATTGGAGTTACTTCCTGGATTTTTCCTTGACGTATATTTTTACAAACATCTTGAAATATTAAAAGTGTTCTTTTCATGAATGACTGACCTGAATGAAATGAACAATTTATTACAAATGGACAAATTAGAAAGAAGAACAGAAAGAAAGAAAGAAAGAAATATGACGACGCTGCGTGTAAGTAATGATTGACGCTGCTTATTGGTTACCTATGGTAGCAGTTTCAGTGCTCTACAAGTCCTGTACGTTAAGGTTATTCGCTGACAGCTGGTGAGGAGAAGCAGAAGGATAACTGTAAGGAATAAGACAACTGTGTAATGAAATTATATTGCACTCACTAGAGGCCAAAAATAGCCAAAAGGCCCAATAGAATCATAATAAATTGGATCCACGGCCACACTGCCATGACACTCAGGGATGATGATGATGATGATGATAATCACAGCCCAAAGATCACACGTTTAAAACTGCAGTTTGGTTGATTCTTATGGTTGCCAAGTACCAAAATCAACTGGTAAACACCACATTCTTAACAATAAGCTGTTGGGAAGCAAGAAGGAAGTGTAAATACTGTGTATCTCTTGGTCTAGCCAAAGGTCACTGCTGAAAATCAATTTCATTGCTGAAAAGACTGGCTGTTTGCAGAGTGCTGTATCGAAGGTCATTAATAGAAAGTTGACCCGAGTGGGGAAAGTGTACAAGAGCAAACACGGTTGATAACAGCCTTGAGGGGATCGTCAAGAAAAGATGGTTCATAAACATTACAATTCAATTCAATTTTGGATTTCATTCGGAAATCAGGATCCTAGAGTCTGGAGGAAGGTAGGAAAGGCACAGAATGCAAGGTGCTTGAAGTCCAGTGTGACGTTTCTGCAGTCTGTGATGTTTTTGGGGCGCCATGCCATCTGCTGGTGTTGGTCCACTGTGTTTTATCTAGTTCAAAAAGTCAACGCAGCTTCTACCAGGAGATTTTAGAGCACCTTTATGCTTCCATCTGCTGTCAAGCTTTATGGAGATGATGATTTATCTATGGGGTAATATTATCAGGAGGAAGATAAGAAACACTTGACCCAAAAATAGACGAGCTGAAGGCCGCTATCAAAGTAACCTGGGCTTCATAAACCCCTCAGCAGTGCCACAAGCTGATCACCTCCATGCCAAACCGCACTGATGCAGCAATTTATGGTACCAACAACCAAGTATTGACTATATAAAGGAATATTTTAGAAATATTGAGATACCGGATTTCTCATTTTCATGAGCTATAAGGCATAATCATCACAATTAAGACAAAAAAAGAGGCTTGAAATATTTCGCTTTAAGTGTAATGAATATGGAATACATGAAAGTTTTAATATTTTGAATTAAATTATGAAAAAAAAAAAAAAACACGCTGTTCCAATTTTAATTGTAATGCACTAGTATAGGTTTGACAGGCTGCAAGATACTTTTTTTTTTTTTTTTTTGCTCGCCATGGTTGTAAAGTGCTTATTTCAGCTCGTCTTCCTGTCATCTCAAACCAGTCTGGGAATCATATAACCTTTTTTTCAGCAACAAGGCATTTCCGACCCCGGAACCGCCGCTCGCTTGACGTTTCCTGTATTTTGCACCATTCTGTGTAAACTCCAGAGAGCGTTATGTGTGAAAATTCCAGGGGATCAGCAATTTCTGAAATACTCCAACGAGCCCACCTGACACCGCCACCCACGACACAGACATTTGTCTTCATCTTGGTGTCTGACATGAACTTGAAGCTTTTAGACGTTGCACTGCTGCCACATGATTGGCTGATTGGATAACTGCATGAATGAGCAGGGCTTCTAGTCTTTCCATTGAACTGTAAATACATTTTGCTAATTTTCTTGAAGGCTGCCAATGACTCTAGCGGCAACCGCCAGCAAAATCGCTAGCTTTCATCATCACACTGACAACGCTTAGCACAAGGTGTTAGAATGCCGTGATGTCCACACAGTGCAGGTACGTTTGTATTTTCTGAACTGTAAGCAATGCGGTTAGTAAAGATCACACTCAGATTACACTGTGAACTCAGCATCTTTATGTCATTTGTGTACAACGTTGGAATAGAAAAGCATAAACGGTTCACATGTCGTATATACATTTATACAGAAATCAGTGTTCAAATGCACGGGTCGGATTTATCATCCCTTTAAACTGTACATGTTAGATTTTACAGAGAAACACTCAGTCGTGCTGCACGTTGTAACACTTGTGTACTTTTAACTGAGTTTTCAAATCATATTTCATCGTGGTTTTACATTATTTTAGAAAATATTTAGAAAATTGCTACGTATTGCTTTCTCACGGCACACAGGTTGGGAAACACTGCTCTATCAGGAGATGTTTATTTAACCTTTATTGAAGGAATCGTCAATGCCACTTCTTGGTTAACACAAGAAAGTGTTCAGGACGGATGGCTTTGCCATTTCTCGCCAACAAGACGACTGACTTTATTTTTCTTGTCCTCTTAACCTAAACGTAGTGTTTTATTCCTTTTTCATTAGGATTTATATCTAGATTATGAGGACTCCCTCACTCATGAGACTTCTTATGATAGGATAACGTGTTACACAATTGAGCTCGTAATACGAAAGTAGCCTCGCGTTGTTTAATATATAAAATAACGATGCACAGAAATGAAACGGTTTGAACCATAATTTAATACAATTTACTCCAACGCGTGGTTGAATTCTCAAAACTCGGAAAGGTCGGAAGGTGTCGATTGATTTTCTAGATCAGACAGTAGTGCTGGCTGCGAGGCATATCATTTCAAAAGAGGAAAAAAAAAGGGGCTAAAAGGGAAATCGCTGGTGAATAGCTGCGATAATGGAAGCTAACAGGAACTAGCCATTTATTTTGTTGGCGTTCTATATTAATTGTACATTGAGTGTAACGGGAAAAAAAAGACACGTGATTACTTAGTATAATAAATTGAAAATTCGTTGGCATCGGAAAACTTCTGTAGTAAGACTCATAAAGCACTTCGAGACATTGTTTAAGTGCTTAGACAAAATTTAAATAGCTAATTAATAGCATTTATTTAGAAACAAACAAACAAAAAAAAAAAAACAATCAAGGCACTGAAATAAAACGTGTTGGACTTAAGTCATTATTCAAACCTTTGTGATTTTGTCTGATAAAAAAATAATTGGATAAAGTTTCGATGCTTCCCCTAATATAAAACCTAAGAAAGCACAGGACGTTTGTCAGACAGGTTTAACAATCACAAAAACACATCCATCTAATGGTGTGGCAATAGATTTGTATGGCACAAAATGTTAATTCAATCTGAAATGGTTATATCGTCATGTGGCAGTTTATTACCATCCGAACTTGTAAAGAAGTCCCTAAAAGCCGTGACATCACCTTGGCGATAGATAAAAATCAATTTATTACATTCAACAAACGGCCTCGTAACACTTTGATATCGATGTTGGCACATTCCACAAAATAGTGTTCATACTTCTCTCATAAATATAATGCATTTGTGAGGAGCACGCTCTACAATCTAAGGTGAGGAAAGGCTCCAGGTTAAAAAAAAAAAAAAAAAAAAAAAAAAAAAACCATTTTATATTGTTGGTGTTGCTATGTTAATTTTCTATAGTGAAATAACTGAAGTCAAACACTGTGATATGTTTATACGGTGGGAATGTCAAAAAAAAAAAAAAAATCTTTAAACCAAATTCCTTTACATACAAACATAAAAGCTTTTCCTGTACACATATTAACAAGTTACTCGAGATCCAGATTCGGATTTTGGATCCCTTGAGCAGATTTTGAAGTACATTGAATAACATTAAATAACAACAAATATCTCACACACACACACACACACACACACACACAAAAAAAAAAAAAATCCAGGAAACATTTTAAAAATACTGTAAAAAGGCTTTCTTGCATTCTAATGCTGTTTTTAACAAACTCCATTAGAGCCCGACGTTCCTACTGTTCCAAATGCAGCGTCTATCAAGCTTGCAAAGTAGCTAGGTAAAACCCCCAAGATGACCATAGTCAACCAGGATTTGTTAAAAACAGTCTTTGTTAAAAAAAAAAAATTATAATAAAATAAACGTTGTCAGAGCACTGTGTTTTCAGAGACGCCTTTTAGAAGAAGCTCGGTGACCTGATAATTCTGTCCCCGGACTTTTTTCAGTGTCATTTTAAATGCAGGACATGTTCTCGCGGGTTTGGGCAGGGTGGTTCCATCCTGACGACAGAGGTCAGGAGTCGAGTTTCTACAGTGCTGATTGCTTAAAGTCCGACCTTCTACACTGACCATCTTGACTAATGGATTCGGATGGTTCAGGACCACCACAGGTTGATTTGGTCCTGGGAGCTTGACTAGTTGATCGTCTTTCAGCGGCGTCAAGCACATCTCCCCCATTGTACCATTCCCCAACAACTGCTGGTCTTTAGAGGACTTGTGTTTCTTGGTCCTCTTCTTTACTTTTTTACTCTTCTTGCTCACGGGTGACAGATCGACGCATACAAGCCCTGTCCTTTGGTCTTCGGCAGATTTAGTTTCAGACCACTTTCTTTTTAAAACCAGCTTAATTGTTCTTTCTTGCAGGTTTTGCTGGTTTGACGCGCAGCACACAACAGGACGAGCGGTTATGCTTTCCTCTCCATCTTGCCTCTCTTGAACTTTACTTGCACAGAATTCCCAGTTCGGCATTCTGATCAAAGCAACTATAGGGTTCATGGACGCCGCGAGAGGACAGTCACTCTGCGCAAGCAAGCCCTTTCCTGAGTCCAACTTTGCCTTCTCCATTTTTTCAGGTTGTGTGGAATGGTCACTTGTGCTCGGTGATGGACTGTTCATATTGGATGATGTATCTGTCTGCAGAGAATCGGTTGAAGAGCTACAGCTTTCTGGCGGAACCTTGTCCTCCTCGTCATTTGCGAGTGTCTTCTCCTGCATGGCATCTAGCTTTTCTTTCAGTGCATCTTCAGGTGCCTTGGGTTGCTCTAAAATCTCATCCTTCATCTCAGTAAGCTGACCATATTCCTTAGCACCGTCAGTCAACAGTCTTGTTTTGCCCTCCGTTTTGAGCGTAGGGCCATCAACTCTTGGGTTGTCTGCGATTTTTCTGCTTTCTTTTGATACGGACATCTGGGCCTCTACGTCTCTGGTGTGAGTATGGCTCGGAGTATATCGAGGAACGGGGCACAGTGAAAAAACAGACGAAATGACAGGGAGTCCTTGGTGGCTCAGTTCTGTGTCTTCCTGTTTGTCTGAAGATGGCCGAGTAGCTCTGAGCTCATACTTCAGACCTTCAGTGGTAATGTTTTTGTTACTTGCACCAGGAGAAACATTTTTCACTGTGCAGGGCATTTGGGATAGTGGTCTCGCTGGTTCTGCCGCAAAACTTTTGTGTTCGGCACGCAGTGGTTGCATAAACCTGTGTGATTCGGACGGGTTAGCCACTACAGACCTCGAGACGGTGTGGAAGAATTTACTTGAAGATCCTGGTGCTTGTGTCCCATTCTTCCTGGAACAAAGCACTTTCTCGTTCACCTCGGCTTCATTTTTCACATTTACCTTGTCCTCTGTTGAAGATTTCTTAACATGTGATCCCTGGACCAGATGTTCGGGAATGGCATTTGCCTTTGGGGTGTTGATTTGGTGGTTCATATTTATCGGCTGATTATCATCGGTAGCAACCCTACATTTAAACGACAACCTGTTTGTTGTAGCAGTTACAGTGGTGCTTTTCAAATCCCCCTGTTGAGGGCCGGAAAGCTGCTGTGGTACCAGCCGAAGCTCCAGTTCTCGTGTACCGTTGACATTTTTCACCTCCACCAATTCAACGAGGCATCCAGCCGGGATGGTGATCTCTTCGGGACATGATACCGTTAAGGGTTTGTTGTGTTGTATGGGCTGGTTTAAAGGTGCTAGCAATTCCACTTGAACATTAGACCGCGGAGGGTTTCTCTCTTCGGGACCCGATATCATCAAGGGTCTGTTGTTTTGGACGGGTCGGTTTAAGGGCGCCAACAATCCCACTTGAACGCCTGACTGTGTACTTGACTCGGGAGTCACAGGTGGTCTCCTTAAAAGGATATTGGGTCTTGTCTTGCGCTGACTGTTTTTTCCTGCAGTCTGAGACCCCTGTTTTATGGATGGTGCTCCCTGCCTGAATCGCTCAACAGGGGCAGTAGGAGATGAGGAAGATGGAACAGGCCTTTGTACTACATGTGCTACTGGAATATTATGTACCACTCCAGAAATAACTGGCTTTTGTGCTGCTGGAGCTTCACGATGGTTGCTGAGAAGTGTCTTCAGATGGTTATTATTACTGAACAGAGGTCCAACTTGAATTTTTGGAATTATTTTGGACTGAACCGCCGTCTTCTCTGTGGTACCTACCACTTGACTCTGAAGAGGTGGCTTTTGCTGAACTGCTCGATCTCCAGATATGCCGACATGAACTCTGGAAGGTGCGCCTGTTAAAGCAGTCTTTTCCAAGGAAGCTTTTTCCGTCATTTTTTTAATATACTCTATTGCTTTACCTACAGTTGGACCTGCTTCTTTAACAGTGACGTTCGGTGGACCAACGAATCCTTGCGTAATTTTACATACTGTCTGAGTGGTACTGGGTACAAGGTAAGGTTGAGACTTAATGGGTAGAGAGCAAGTCGAACTTGTAACATGATAAGGTGCACAAGGTCGTGTCTGACTAGCACTAGAAAGTGGACTGGACACATTTCCTGCTGAATGGCTCACGACCTTTACATCATGTGAAGGTCCACCCAAAGTTCTTGGAGTGGGCAGGCACAGACCTCCAGTCCCTTCTAATTTTTTAGCAAAATCGGTCTTTAAGATTCCGTCTGCAGACTTTCCATGTATCCTCTGAATGTGTTTTACCATGTAGTCTCTCCTGACCGCGCCGTAAGTGCACCAGCTACACTTATAGGGAAATGCGCCTTTGTGTTTAACAAGGTGTCGTTGAGATTCGACTCTAGAGTACGAGATGTGGTTGCAGATAGTACAGGTGAAGGTCACTTCCTCGTGTTGAGCCACGTGCCTTTCAAACAGCGCCGTGTCTTTGGTTGAAAAGCGACATTTCCCGCAACAGAGACGCCCATTGAAGTTCCTGGGTGCCACTTTGGTCTCTTTGGTCTCTTTTGTCTTTTCAAGAAACAAGATGAAATTTTGCTGCAAGCTGTTTGAATTCATGGTTGGAACCGGAAGTTATTCAGCAAACACCAAAATACTCTTACAGTCAGCACTGTTAAGGCAGATGAACGATCCATTTGTGGGAGTAGAAGCTATTGGACCTAAAAAGAAGGAAAAAAAAAGAGAAAAACAGTAAATGTCATTATTTGTTAAAGGTAATTGTTCGATTCAGTTAAAATGATTGCACACTTTATTTGCATCACTGCTATAATACATCAGCAAGAATCTTTTTACACATAAATGAAAGTGACTACAGGTTTGAGGACACCTGACCATCAAAACCATAAGTGGGCCTAAACTACATACTGCTGCCACAAAGTTGGAAGCACATATCCACCTTAATTTCAGCCTTCCACATGGCCTAGGTCTGTTCAAAGGGTTTTATCTAAGACTTCAGGTTAACCGTTTCCATGCATTTCAGCTGACTAGTCAATTTTCATCACAGCATCTGTCACCACTGCCATTTAGATACTCTTAGAGCCATAAAATGTTTGACCATACAATGTGCACCAGAGCTGAATTTGGATGCAAGTTGCCACAGGATCTCCATCTGCCTCCCAAATATGAAGAGGGCCATAGGGCCTATGGTCTTAATGGACAGTTTTTTTTGTTGTTAAAGAAACCTACATGACAGACATGAGTTAGCTGTTCATGTCTTGCTCCACATTTTTCCTTAACAGGAAAAAAAAAAAAAAAAAAAGGAAGAAGGAGAATAAGGATGACTGCAAACCTTAATGACGGCACGGCACAGTTGCATGGATACATCATGTCATTTTTATCAAGAACATGGCTGCAGGCACTCATAGCAAGTTTCATGTCATCTGAAGACATGAGCTCACTTCCTGTTTGGTGGCTTTGCTTTTGAACATGATCTGAGAAGAGGAAGTGGCAAACGTGTTCCGATATCAGGATGACAAGAAGGCCAGGCCTTAAAAAAAAAAAAAAAAAAAGAGTAATGTCTAAATTTTTCCTTATTATTAGAGCTCCAGAGAGGTCAAACGGGATAATGGTTTGCTGTTATCCCTCACTGTTGGGTCATTAGTCATTTCACCATGTTTGGTGTAGCTACATAAATACACTACTCAGAAATATCCTCACATCCTGTTTGGCCTCTTCGCCGTCACATACGATTGCGGAACAAGAAATGCAGACACGTCCAGACATCAGGATCCAAAAGGGGCATGATTTCAAAACAACAATCATGATTTTAGTCCAAAGGCAGCACACGGTGGCGCAGTGGTCGGCAACGTCACCTCACAGCAAAAAAACGTCCCGTCAGTTTCCTTTACAATGGCATTGTTAATTATTACGCTTCCATTTCCCAATTGCCAAACATTGCAAAAACTTTAGTCTGAGATTGAAGTCATCTACAAAAAAAAACATGTCCCTGAATTTTGACGTTCACGTTCACCGTACACGTTTACTGGATTCTTATCTATGTCCCTGAACTTTGTTAGCATTTGTTTCTCCTCATGCCTTGTATGATTCATTCGACGTGTGGTCTGTTTTCATCCTTCATCTTTATATAACAATGTTCCCCTGGTAGGCATTGCTTTTCGGCGAAAGGACGCGTGCGTCAGCGCTGCTGTTCAGGGACTTATTACCATGGGCCCTGGTTTCCTAGTCCCCGCTTGTCTTTATTTTTGCCTACTCTATCTCTACTTTTCCATTGGTTTGCTTGGCTGTTCAAATTTGCATGTGTTATCCATGTCTGCATGCTGGGTACGTTTTTTTTTTTTTTTCTTTCTCCAAATAAAAACAGTATTTCATTTCTTTCAAACGTCCATAATGATGACCGATCTGAATTTATTCAGCCTTGCTTTTCCCTCCCTTTCATTTCTTCCACTTTCCACTCCTTTTAAAAACTGGGCATTTCCGATTTTCCAAAAAAAAAAAAAAAAAAAAAAAAACACAAACACAGCTGCATTTGGAAATCACTTCAACGTCGTCACCTCTACAAGCGGCCGCACTACCAAAAAGCCGTCGCTAGAACATTAATAATAACGCCGCTCACGGACGAGTTCCTATTTTAAGGCAGGTTCTACGTCAACAGAGCCAGGTGTGTTTAGCTGGAGACGCTTCCACTTTCCCGGAGGTGCCATTCGCAATGTCACTCTAACCAACCACTCTGTACTTCCAGCTGTTATTGTTACTAAAAACCGATCAGACCGACAGATACAGACACAGGAAGTCAAAGTGAAGAAATCTGAAATCCAACCGCAAATCCGATCAGCTTTGGAATAAGCATTCACCTACCAAATATCAGGAACGTTAGATCAGAACTATAAATTAATTTCAACACAGCGGAGGCAACTTAAATAAGGAAACAAAATTGTGGTTAAGATACTGTGGTTTTCTGCCATGACCAAGACCATTTGAAGTGGTTATGTTTTTTTTTTTTGTAATGGTGCTTCCTGTTACCACTTCTTACAAGTGCCACCGGACTCTGAACAAATGAGTCTATTTTTTTGTGACGCGTGACATACCTTTTTTTTTTTTGTCCATTTGTCTTTCATTTTATTTTTTTGGTCACTGTTAACCTTTTTTTTTTCCATTAGTTTTTTTTTTTCCTCTAAAAAAAAAAAAAATGTACATAAACATGATTGGATAAGTGACCGGATCTGATATAAAAGCTACTACGGCTTCATTGAGGTGATGAACCACTGCCGGTTTTGTTCCTACGTTTCTGCTATCTGCTCAGGGAGCGTGAAGGTAAGTAACTGGAAGCATGCTACGAGCGCCTGATGGCTCAGTGTTGTCCTAGCACGAAAAAAGCATGCAGGTGGATGAATCAGATCTTTGGGAAGAACTTTCCTCTAGAAGCCAAGTACGAGTACACACCATGCACCTGATCAGGTAAAAAAAAAAAAAAAAAAAGATACCTACCAAAGGTGGTCATCAGACTGACGACTGACCAAAGTACAGTTTGGGAACTTTTCAGGATTAGTAACTTTTTTTTTTTTTTTTTTAATAACCCCCCCCCCCCCTCCCCCCTCCAAAAAAAAAAATAAAATCAAGGACATTTGATTCTTATCCATCGTGTATTTTTACTTACTGTACGGCATGCATTGTGCAAAACTGTTGTGTAAATGAATGCTTTCATCAATATCAGTCTGTATTACCATGAACATGAAGCCAAAAAAAAAAAAATCCAAGATCACAAGAGAGACATAAGGCTGACTCAACAGCAGCATTAATAACAGTACAGGATTAGTAATGGAATTCAGTGCTATGGTAGTAAACTGGGACATCATCATTATTATTATTATTATTATTATTATTATTATTATTATTATAGATGTTGTCACGTCACAACACAGGAAAACACGCAACCTGCCGTGCCAAGAGCGGCGCGCGCGCGCTCCAACATTTCTATCAGAAATGCGAGCACAATTCTGCACGCGCACTCTGTCCGTCTCTCTCTCTCTCACTCACACACACACACACACACACTGTCTTTGTTTGCGCCAAATGCCGCCATGTCGAATTCCCTTCCTTCCTTCCCTCGCGCGCGCACACACACACACACATTCGGCGTCCATCACACACCTTTTCCGTGCCCCCCGCTCTTCCGTTAACGCCGCACGTGCGATCCGCTGCCCCGCGGCGTCTTATAAGCGCGCGCTAATCCACCCGTGTCGGTGTTTACTCCTGTAAATAAACGCAGGAGATCAGGGCTCGAGTCTTGCAGCGCGCGCATCCCATTGGCTGTGTGCTGGACTACAGTAGATCTCTACACATTCACCACAGCGCTCGGTTTAACCCCTTACAGCCCGGACCTTCCCGCTCATTTCCGCTCCTTTATGTTCGTCTCACACCGTTTCCGTTACTTTTTTTTTTTTCTTTTTCATGTTTTATTATTTTTATTTTTTTTTGATGGACACGTGTCTGGGTTGTTCGTAGTTCTAGTTGGGCACCTAAAAAAAAAAATGTACAGATTTTTGTACCGTTGTTTTTTTCCCCCCTCGCTCATCTCATTACTGCCACCAGCTGGTGAAGAGTCGTCATGACTTCCGTCATTTCCGTCACCATCCTGAGGGGGCGTCACGAGACGTGTCTAAACATTAGGATCCATTGGTGCATGTTTTATGGGAAAGCAAAATAAAACGGTACTCATAGTAATTCAAAAAAAACAAACAAAAAAAAAACAAAAAGGTGTAAGCTGAGTGTCACTATAGCGCCCCCTGGGGTTGTTAAATCCGTTCATTCGTAGTTTATGTGCAGAGCCCGCTCTGTTACTATGGCAACAACAACAACAGCCGCCTATTTAAATAGCTACAGCCGGAACTAATAATAAAGCAACAAAATAAGGCACGCAAGAATATTAAACACAACAGAAGCGTGTTGTTGTAGGAAAATAATCAGCGACGCTGCTTTACCATCACCAACACAAAGTGTGATTGTTTTCCTAAAAAGATAGATAGATAAATAAATAAATAAATAAACAAATAAATAAAGCACGTCTCAAATTCCCCCACAGGCAGTGACGTCACTTCCTGGACTTTCAGGAATCAGAAGTTGAAGCGTGCTGGATTTTTTTTATCACGTACATGATTGACATTTTATTTATTTATTTTTTTTTAAATTGTGTACTATTTACTATTAAAATGTACTTCCTCAAAGGGTGCAAAGTGACATTATGTGTTTTTTTGGGTAACAGAATGAAACTAATTAGGGGGTAATTGTTGTCTCAGGAGCACGTGCACTTGTATCCAGCAATACAAAAGCCCAAAGCTGGATGGATGAAACCCCCCCTTCACTGGACTGGGAATTCAACACAACTAGCCAAAGTCAGACAAAACATGAAATTGGTTAGACAAATATTATAACTAATTATTAACATACCTGTTACAACTAGATTTTCCACTTTACAGCTTTTTTTTACTTTACCTTACAGCTACCCTACTAATTACTAACCTACAGTAGCTAATGTTGAAGAATTACAAGTTGGTGTTTTGGTTATGTCAGCTACCTAGTTCTTGATAGCTAAAAAAAAAAAAAATTATAATAATAATAATAATAATAATAGCTACAGCTAATATTACTAGATGAATAACGTATCAGTTGGACACTATGTGCAATCAGACATGTTAAATAGAAACATTATTAATATTAAACCACTTCATCAATAGGAGCATAAATCAGCAGTGATTAATCTTATACTCTGACACACAACGTAGATTTTATTTTTACAATCACTTAACAACATGAGTCATAGTCAAGTTTATAGCCTGTAAAACCACAAGAGCGCCATAACTGCTCATGATTTATCCCTGTAGCTGTGTCGTAATTTCCTCCAGGGGTGTTGTACCACAGCCTGCCTGACAGCATATCCTGCATCTCGTTGGTTTCCTGTCTGGGAATAACGTCCAAAAAAAAAAAAAAAATCAAACAATATACTTATACTTGATCATTATTTCTACATTTTTTTTCCCACTATAAATGTGTAAATAGATGTATAATATTAACTTATTATTGAATTACGTTAGGTCTAAATTGTATTTTTACAATATACAGTAATGTGCAAGAGTCTTAGGCACATGCAATGAAATGATGTAGAGTAATGGTGACTTCAAAAAATTATGAAATTAAATCTGTCTACTTA
>JAOVYU010000031.1:8975852-8994001 GCA_025674565.1 Synodontis membranacea | reverse complement strand
ATCACTCATAATCACTGTCATCATCACAACCGCCATCACTATTATACATTTATTAATTAAACAGGCAAACAAAACCGACGAGAGCAGAGTCAGGCAGGCAGAGTTCAAAATCATACTCAAACAGATATATCCAAAGCAAGGCAAAATACGGAAACCTGAAACGAGAAGGAAGAACATGAACTAGAAATAACTCGGCTCGGAAATAAAACAAAAGACGCTAAAGCTTCGCGCCAAGCAAGTCCTTAAATACAGTCTGCAGTTATACGCTAATTTAGCGCAGCTGGGTGGAGTTTCCGTTGCGCCGGGAATTTCCACATTCGTAATGCGCTATGGAGAATGACAGGTAGCAGGGACAGGGCAGAGGAAACAGACACGAAGGGGTGGGAGAGAGCGCTAAAACGGTCACATAGCGCTCTTGACATGACGGTCAACATCATCACCATCACTGCCACTGTCATCACTATTATATAATCATAACCATTGTCACCACTGTTACAGCCATCACTATCATAATCACTGTCGTCATCACCACCACCCTAACTATTATACCCTTCAACATCATCATCACTCTCAATGTTAACATCACTACTATAACCTCCACCAACGTCATCACTGTTATAACTGTCATTATCATCATCATTGTCGTCATCATCACTGCCATCGCTATTATACTCTTCAACATCAACAATATCACCAACACTGTCACATAATTTCTTTCTTTCTTTCTTTATTGCTTTCTTTCTAGCTTGCTTGTATGCCACTCATTAGCTACTTTTTATGCATTCTTTCCAGCTTTTATGCATTCTTTCTTTACTCTTACTTATTCCTCTCCCTACAGTGCACAAGATGACGTATCTGGTTCATTCCTTGTTTCTCTTCTGACTATTTCCAGCGCATGTAACATTTTCTTTCTGGCCTTTTTATAGCTTGCATACAAACAAACATCAAGGTCATAGATTAAACCCGGAGCTTTGGCTGTGTTCCAATTCAAGGGTCTTTAAAGATCAGTATATGATTACACAACAGCTCGTTAAATAAAAGTTAAAGCCGCTTTTCTGCCTTTGTCTGAAATCAAAAAAGAGCATGTCAAGAATAAAACAGCACTCAGGAGTACTGGGGCATTTGATGGGCATTTGATGAAGTTCTCCATCGTTTGAAGCTACTCCTTTTGTCTTTACTTCTCCCCCCCCCCCCCTTCCTGACATATTGTTCCCAAAGCTTTGTGTCCCCTGACATATTGCTCACAAAGCCTCCTGTCTGTAATTAGTGCTATGGGTCAAAGCATGTTGTTACTAAAGTCTGTGATTGAACCTCTGTAGAATGAACCCAAATGACAGAATGAGGTCAGAAACTAAGTCTGTATCTCTTTTGACATCTTTAAATAATTGAGAAGCGTTTCTAGAGGCAATCTGCCCCAGACCGTGTGTTTTGACTCCTGGAGGAAATAAAATCCCAGCTTCCTAATGTCTGGGTGTTTGAGACCCGGCCAAAATACAAGCTCCCCAGAAGTGTGTATTTAAGACTTGGACAAAGGCCCAGCACCGTCAGAAATATGTTAGATACTTGGCCAAAAATCCAGTTTCTAGCAGAGTACGAGGTCAAGACTTGGGTGGACTCCATTTTCCTCGGATTTGAAATTCTGCAAAAGGGCCAGCTCCCTCTGGAGTGTATGTTTAAGACTTGGCCGGCTACCTAAAGAGTGCATGTGTTAGATTTGGAAGCGTGGGTCCACCTGTGTCAGGAGTGTGCGATGACTGATGGTGGAGAAATGGCTGAGGCTCCATCTCCATCAGAGATATTTGGTGTATTTGGGACTAGATCATAGGTATAGCACATTCAGGACCATGGGTTATTGTTTCCTTTGCTGGTGGTCCAGCTAACTAAGTGGTTGAGACATGGAAGAAGGTCCATGTCTTTCAAGAGTGCTGGTTAGAGACTTGCCTTTGTTAGTAGTGTGTGTGTAGACAGCTTCATCAGTAGCTCTTGACTGAGAACTGGCTGAAGGTATAGCACTGTCAGGAATGTGTTTGTTGTTGTTGTTGTTGTTTTTTGACTGAAGGTCCAGCTTGAGATCAGTCTGAGGTGTTTAGCTGCTTCTGTTTTCTTCCTTTTTCCATTCTCAAGAGTAAAGTGAACTTTTAGACAAGGTAAAATCAATTGCTTTAGCACTTGTTTTAATGATTTTTCCTGCTCTGGCACACTCAGCAGTGAAGAGCACTACACTCTCCAAACAATGTTTTTATAAGTTGGCCTGATGTGATTAAGGGTGAGGGTAAAATAAATTTGATAGACTGATAAACCCTCACAATCCTATCCCTTTAATCCATTTTTTAATATCTATGGGGAAGAAATGATTCTCATCAAACAGGACATTGTTTTCTGATAAAAACAAATTTATAACAGTATTGCTGATAGCAGAGGGGATGACAGTTTGCATGGCCCTGGATTGATACTACATGAATACTTTATAGCATTCAACAACATTTGCGTCACTGCTGAGTACGCTGGTGTACATTCTGTGCATTAGGAACATAGTTTGAATGCAGATTGGACTGTATGTATGTGCATTGTCTTGGCATAAACTGTGGGCATTAATGTGTATCAGAACACAGGGCCCTAGGGGCCTAGTGTGGGCACTACTCGCTTCTGTGCAGGCATTATAGTGCCATAGAAGTCAGAAGCAACCAAGATGACAAAAGTTAGGATAAACATAGCTTGGACACCCCACAGAGCTGGGCTTTATGGAGGAGTAGTCAGGAATCTGAAATCTCTTTTGGAGTTTCCTAAAGGCAAAGTAGAGACTCAGCAAACACCTCATCCTCACAGTGAAGCATGCTGGTGGTAGCCTGATGTTTGTTTGGATACTTTTCATCAGCGGGGATGGAAAAACTGGTCAGGATGGTTGAATACATGCTCTGTATGGATCAACACAGGGCAGTGGTAGAAGAAAGCTTCCACCACAGTGGATTGTTTCAAAGCCCAGACCTCAATCCAGTTGAGAATCTGTCACAGGACTTGAAAACGGATGTCTATGTGCAGTCTCCTTCCAGTCTGACAGATTTTGAGCTGTTTTATCGAGAAGTATGGGCCAGAATCCCATGGGGCCCACATGTGTGAACATAAGCCAGTAAGCCAAACCTGGAAAGATGCAGGAACCTCTGTTTTTTAGGTCTTTTTCTAATTTCTGATTTCTTAACCTTTTCCCATTTGTTTAAATGTGCTCTTATTATTTATACATATTTACAAGACTCTAATCTTTCCAAATCTTTTCCAAAAGTAGCTCACAAACCAAAGAATTAAAAGATTAGAACAGTGAAGCGGAAAAAAAAACAAAACAAAAAAAAAAAACAGAGAAAAGGCCCGAAGTCAGTGTAAAAGAAGAATTGAGTAATGCCCAGAGGGAGTCAATTTTTATGGGTGTCCTGCATTGGTTTATTGATAAAAGCAGAAGAATTCTCTTAAAAGTCAGAATTGTCTCACGGTAATTGGCTTGATCGCAATTTTGGATTGCAGTTCTGTTCATTGAAAAATTTGATGTAACTTACATATCATCCTGGCTTTATTTAACCTGGTCCTGTCTTGGGTGAATGTACTCTCTGAGCATTAAAACAACACGAATGTGTGAGTGTGTAAAGCGAGTGTGCTTTAAATATCTATTTCGAATGATCATCCTGCTGTGACTTTTACATACAATGTAGAACTTTCTTTGGGGTCTGAAATACGATACCATGCAACTTATTGACCGAAAGACCTGCTGGTCCGACATATTACACGCTGCTGGATCCGACACTCACCATCACTTTTGCTTCTCGTCTGCAATTTAATTCAGCGAATCGCCTCATTATGCATATAATATGCCAGCTCCAGTCAAGGACAGCAGTGCTGACGGCTTTAATTAAGCACTGCCGCCCTCTTTTTTTTTTTTTTTTTCCTTCTTCTCGTTTGCTGTTATGTTGTTCACTGAAAATATGTCTGACCGTCTGGAGGACGTGACTTCCATGATAACACATAGCAACTGCACGCACGTTAGGTGCATCATTATTTTAATGAATTTGCCCGAGAGAACAGGTTCTGTGTGAACGGCAGTAAACAGAATAAAAGCATTCCTGTTATTTGCATGAAAAGAGCAGAAAAGAGCAGAAATAACTGCTCTTAAAAATAGAAGTGTATTTAAAAAAAAAAAAAAAAAAAAATCAGAAAATTAGAAATTTTAGAGCAATATTAAATGAATAACTATGACTTTATTATTTAGTTAATAAATTGTTTCTTACTTTTAAAGCTTTTGGAAAGGTGCAGAAAGCATCTTACACTGTTACACATCTTAAACACAATTTTTTTTTTTAACCAATAGTGTGAATTATGAAACAAAGTGGGATTGAATAGTTAATTTTGAAATGTAGTAGGTTACAGATTAATAGTCACCCTTTTAAAAATGTAAAAAAAAAAAAAAAAAAACAATTTAAATTATTTCATCAAAGTAATGCAACTTTTTCATTTTGATTACTTGTCTAACAAATGTTTAAAACTGTGAAATAAAGCAGAACCCATAAACCATAAAGTTAAACCAGACAGTGTGAACCGCACAACGGTACTCAGTGCTGATTGTTGTTTGCATATGCATGTTATCGTTTGTTATTTTAAAAGAATGTTATTCTATATAGAATATTGTTAAGACCCAATAACCAATCATTTGGTCTAAACCCAAAATCTCACAACATAATCACCTTTTAGTAATATTAGCTAAACTGCTGTCATCACAAAATTCGCACCTGAGGAGATTTAAATCCTTTTGACTCCAGTTGACCTCAGGAAACTTTTCTTGTTCTTTAATGGATGTTAAAGAGTCTTCAGCTGCCAAACTGCATTTTGAACGTTCACTTCCTGCATGGTCTAAAGATGCAAAACAACAGAATGGACATTCTACGTATGTTATGTTCTACGCATAAGATTTTTCCTGTAAAAAAAAAAAAACAACAACAAAAAAAAACATTTCAGATATAACCTTTTTGTTATCACCATCAACGTTTTGATGAGTAACTAATTTAATTACATATTTTTCTCAGTAACTCTAACAGATTACAATTGCATTTATTTCATAAAATACTTACATGTAACTCCCCAACCTTGATTTCATTCCCTCAACGTAGCTGTATGCACAAAGTAACTGTCGCCTTGTGATTTCAAACAATAACATGCAAAGGTATAGAATGTGCTGGATCAAGTGCTATTTTAAAAGAATGAAGATGGAAGATCCGTGCAAGAAACTATTGACTGGGTTGGTCCATGGGTTTTGTGAAGACGTCATTGACAAGATAAGTTAATAAAGAGTCTCTGCACTTCTCAGTATAATAACAAGGAAATGGAGTCAGGGCAGGACATCAAAAGGGCAGCTCCTTTTTTTTTTTTTTTTTTTTTTAATAATCGTACATGAGGGCCAATTAAATCACCGTCCATGGTGCTGAAAGTTAACAAGAAGTTACTTCGTGATGAAAAAGGTTCTGAATGTTTTAAATCACATAGATTCACATTTTCCCTCCTTACTTCAACTCAGGAAGGGGAATCCCACGACCAGCAAGGTACCACTGAGGTACCCTGAGCAAGGTGCCGCCCCCAAGCACCGTTCCCCGGGCGCTGAAAATAGCTACCCCCTGCTGTGTGTCACGTCACATATGGGATAAACACTGTGTGCTGTGGGGTGTCTATAATGACAATGAATCACTTTCACTTCACATGTCCTTGTTCCAAAACCATGGGCATTAGTATAGAGTTGGTCCCCCCTTGCTGTTATAATAACCACCACTCTTCTGGGATTTGTGTTTGTTGAGGCACAAGAGAATTACTGAGGTCAGACACTGATGTCAACTTGCGAAGGCCCGGTGCACAGTCAGCCTTCCAGTTCATCCCAAAGGTGTTTAGTGTGGGTTGGGGTCAGAGCTCAGGCCACTCAAATTCCTGCACATCAACCTCGGAAAACCGTGTTTTTGTGGACATTACTTTGTGCATGGCACTGTCATGCAGGACCATGTTTGGACCCTTTCTTTAGTTCTGGGGCTGCAGTATATAAAGACATCCTAGGCAACTGATTGTGTCCAACGTTGTAGGAACAGTTTTAGGAAAACTCGCATATAATTGTGGTGGTCCACATTCTTGTCCACATTCTTTTGGCCAAAGAGTGTACTACAGGAATAGTCTACGATGAATAAATATGACAATTTACAATTGAAAACAGTAGAGGCAATCCTGTAAGCCAACCCTATAAGCTATAATTAGCTTCAGCATTTTTTTTTAAACAGTTATAGAGTCAGTTTATCGATTTTCTATTCAATAATCCATGCAAAAACAGATAGAAGCATGTTCTAAAAGCAGCATGTTGTATAGTTTCATCTCATTAGGCAACTTGCAGCCTGTGACCACATAATAGTGTCATGACGAGTGGCTTGAAGCGTATGTACTCCTCACAGCAGCAGTGCTAGAGGCAAATAAATCACGAGCCCTTGCTAGCGTCATTGACGTAGTGCAATTGACTGGAATCATACAATCACACATTCTATACACTGCGAGCTCCACTCAGTTTGGAATGGTAGTGGGATGATTCTGTTGCTTGGCGTGGGTAGGCATGCAAGGCCCACAACTTATAAAAAAAATCGATTGCAAAAAAAGGCAATTCAAGAACTGTCAGAGTAAGTAATTAAGAGTTAAAACATAAAGTGCTAGAGCCCTATTGTTGCAATTTATCATTTTCTTTTAAACAAAACATTTGCCTTGTTATTATCTTGTATTGCATCACATTTTCGCTCATTTATTCTGTTAGCTTAGTCTTTTGCTTAGTTATTAGTTTGTTACCTAGCCGTTCTGCCTTACTTGTAGCTGTGTTGTGTCTTATCACGAGCCTTGAAATTAGTCTGGATCTGTTCGCTGTTTGCTTTGATTTTCATGAAACTTTTCTCCTTTTCTGTTATACACAGTCTACAAAAGACACTGTCTCCCTGTCTCTCTGTGTCTGCAGCATTCCAGTCATTTTTGGGAAAGAAGGATGTGAGCGCAGAATTGGAGGAGGTGTATGGAGAGATTAGAGTGCAGAACACTCAGAAGTCTGTGTCTTTCTTCCGTCTGTTCCGTAATCCTTCCATCCGCTGGCAGCTCATCACTGTCATCACAATCATGAGCAGCTACCAGCTGTGTGGCCTCAATGTCGTGAGTGCACACCGCCACATTATCACACTCATACTACTACTACACAGTCCCACTGTCCTACAAACACGCTATCAAGCTATCACATGCTCATCCTCATATTTCCACACTATTCTGTTGACTGTGATGCTGACAAACCACCACATGATCATATCCATAATACCACACTATCGCTCTCCCTCTACAACACGATCGTACTACCACATGATCACACTGTCATAGTACCACACTATCAGACTGTTTTTGCAAGGCACACTACCACCTTATGACACTACCACATTACCACGCTGTCCCAATATCATACTAACACACTACCACACTACGCTGTATCACACACACCTACACACTCATGCCAATACATTGCATACACGGGCACACTTGTATTAATACACTATAACATAATACAAGTGCTTTGTTGTGTTGTTTAGACTGTCCATAACAAGTACTGAAACCTGTGTAAGTACACACCCACACACACCCACACACACACACACACCATTTAGCTAGCCGTCCAGAAGAATTAGCAGAATTACAAATATTAAGTGGAGTAATTACACACATTTCCCTTTTTATGAACTTTGACTGCATCTCTCCGTCTGACTGTCTCTTTCACTGTTTCTCTCTCTCTCTCTCTCTCTCTCTCTCTCTCTCTCTCTTTATTTCTGTCGGCCTCTCTGGGCCAGATGTACTAAACTCTTTTAGATATAATTAGGCTGCGTTCTGCAAGAAAAACTGTGCTTGATATATGCGAAACTGGAGTATGAGCCTAAATGCCCAATGTAAGCACCGTGCCTGCGGCAACAAGCAACACAGAAGCACTTGAGAGTGGATTGCAACCAAGTCAGCACAAAAAAAAGTGCGGGGAAATAGGAAGCGTGGCTGATTATATACCCTAAACTTTGGGGAATTAGCAACAGCCCTGTGCGTCTGTCATCACTAAAAATAGGCGTAAATTTACCACCAGCTATATCGTCAGTGTTGCCAAGTAAATGTTTTTTTTTTTTGCAACTTATCCACAGTATTGAATTAATTTCAAGTGCATCCTCTGACCTCACTGCATTTAATCCTGAAGTACATACATGGGTGCTTTGTTTTTATGTCTGTTCCTGTGTTTCCGTGCTTCTTTGTACAGTGGTGTTAAGAAGACACACACACACACACACACACATAAGGGATGAGAGTGGAGGACTAAATAGCGAGAAAGTGAAGTGTACTATTATATATGCCAACTAATAATGCAGATTTGCATACAGATGTGGAGTCTTGGCATTTGAATTACTCCAGCGTCAGGCGAATTAGTATTTGGAAACAAACAGACCGTATATTACGTATTTATTTCCATGAATTTGTTCCTAATGTGATACTTATTCATATATTCATAACCCAACTGCAGTGGTCAATTTAAGCCCATTTTTAAGCTGCCATAAGCTGACAAAATGGTGCTGCAACTCAGAGGCAATTATTTTCCCCCACAAGCTGTTTAATTTCCGTCATACCACAGCAATTTGCCTATTACAGCTTTTATTCCTTGTTAAATGCAATGTTAAATAAACATCTCGCAGGACTGCAGAGTTTTACAGTGTCCAGCATGCCATCATGCGGTGCACCTGCTACACCGGCATTGATATTTCTGGTTTTGACCAGGTTTTGGCTCCGATCTGTCTACAGTACTTCTGACGTTTTAATAAAGAGTCTGAACCGTACCTGCATTCTCCAATGTTATCAGTCAGCCGTCACTAATAGAAACGTATTAGAATGAGTACATTAACATAAACATGGGGTTTGTATCACAGCCAGAACTACTGCCAGGGCTGCCGTTAGAGAAAATGAATCAACACCCTTCTGAACAGTCAGAATCAAGATCACAGCAGTGCGTAACCCGTTAAGAATAATTGTGATTTTATTAAGCACGAAATCCAGCTGTGTTTCTAACATCAGTTGCACAAATACAAGAGAACCCTTATTTCTTTTTATTTTTTTTTATTTATTTATTTTTTTAAGAACTTTCTTATTATTATTTTTTATAAGTAAATAAATAAAAGAAGGAGTGCTACGTCATATTAAATATGGCTCATTCTAAAAATATAAAAATATATGCATCACGTTGCATAATGTTTTTCTGTTCTTTTTGGAACTTTGTAAATTTTGTAAATTTCGTAACGAGGTTCTTACAACCTCACACCAGAGATTTTTTTAAAAGATCTATTTTCCAAGTTGGCATCAACAGCATCTCAAAGCATACATCATTAATCACACCAGTATCAACACGTTAATCTGTTAAATTCTTGTTTGTTTGGGGGTTTTTTTGTTTATTTTTTAAGAGTAGAAATGATTTTGCAGGAAGTTGTAATTCCAACGAGACATCTGAGTTATAGAATCGAGAAAAGAATTTTACAAGTAAATGATTAGCTTATAGAGTGTGGAGTGGAGTGTTGTCGCTGGTTAATCGCTTTGGCTCCATTACCTGGTAATAGCTTTTTGACGAGCAGTCATCTGAAATCTTCCCCCCCCCCCCAACCTCTCCTTTCTGAAAAATCCTGAGGCATTTCAAAGAATAATAAAATAATAGACCCGAACGTCTGATATCTTTCCAGTACAAGTCAATTACTGGACAAGACCAGACATGTTATAAACCATGATTTCACCACACTTTCTCCAGCATGAACATCCAAAGATCCCTGAAGTACCGAACAGCAGGATTCCCTCCAGAGACTGTGGTTCTTGGTTAAGACTTACAAAGCCTTTGGCAGAACTCCGCTCTAATATCCATGTCGAGTTCCCTTCAATTATATTACATTTTTTTTTTAAGCGGCAGAGGTGCCAATATTGCTAACAAGAAAATCCTAGCAGGCAGATTTTAAACACAGGATTTCTAGATAGGAACACAAAATAGCATACATAAACAGACACGCGCACAGTAAATGTATCAATTAATCATACGATATATAAGATAATCATAACATATCCACAATGAAACCATGTGAATCTGTTTAGTGCTCCGAATATCCATACCCGGATCTCTGTTTTGATTAAAATCTGAAGTAGGGATGGCTTAAACTAGCTTTACACTGAAACGTGCTCCAAAAGGTAGAAATGATAGCAGTGTCAGCATGGTGTGTGAATTCTGTCTCTGACGGTTCCTCGACCACAGCTACATCGCTCCAGTTCGTTCTCATTGGTCTCATCTTGACGGTCTTAATCTCTTAATCTGCTTAATCCCCTAATCTCTTTTCCTAATTGTGTAATCACACGGTTATTCTTTTTCTTTGGACCTCTCCACGATGCGTAGCTGTATTTGAAATGAACTGGTTCTGTTTCCCAAAATAAAATAAATAAATAAATGCCGAACCCGGTGTGTGTGTTTGTGTGTGAGTGAGTGTGAAAGAGGACTCAGGAGACAGACGGAGCTTCGGGGCTTGCTTTATTGTTCCAACAAACACTTTTCAGCACTGTCTCACCAACTCAGCTGGAACCCCCCGCCCCCGCCCCCCCAAAATAAATCACAGTCCCAATGTTCTGGGGTTTTTGCCTCAATCAAGTACACCAACACTTTCCAAGCTCACACTCCTGATGCGTGTGTGTGTGTATGTGTGTGTGCGTCTGTGGGTGTTGTGCAAACTCCATCAGCTCTATACTTCTGTCTCAGGATCTCACCGTTCTCCATGCTAGGGCAAACAAAGCATGCATAAATAAACGTATGCGTTACCTGCCGGCTCAACCCGCCTCCTCTCCTCTCTACCTCCCCACTGATACAATAAAGAATTACTATTTAACAAATTGCTATTGGATAAATTACTATTGGTGTAATCACCTGGACTCAGTTACTAAAAGTGCTGTAAATGCCTCTCACAGCTCCGCATATTCATGTTAATAGATAGATAGATGCGTAGAGTATTGATCCTTTATTGATCCTCGAGGGAAGCGTTTTAGGCGCATCAGTACAAGGCACATCAATTTACAAGGACACAGGATCCCAAGTGGTGCAACAGAAAGGCGTTCGGCCTGAGATCACCAGAGTCCTGATCTTGCAACAGCCAGACATGATCGGAAGTACAACACACACAGACACCCACACAGTTTAGTCAACGTTTATGAAAGTTTCCCAAAGTAAGTGCAATTGTGTCTTTTTCCTCTTCACCGCTCTTTCCCTGGGCAAGTTTAATCCCAGGTTGGAAAGACTCACGTGTCTCCTGTATTGCCGTAGCAAAGGTTCAAAACTGTAAACATTGGCACGTTAGAAAGCGGGTTTAAAAATCTTGATTCGTGTTTAATTTCTATCTGATATATCCATCCAGATGTTGAGAAAACAGGCAAACCCATTGATGTGATCTCATATCAGGGAAAATCAGATTATTTTCGTATTTTATGATTTCTAGCAAGAGCTGCGTCAAACTATGATAAGCCCAAGCTGAGCTGAAATGAAAAAAAAAAAAAAAAAAAACTTGGATATTTTCTAGCTACAAATAAATTCAGGAATTTCTCACTTTCATGGCGCATCAAAGCGTCACCGGTTACACGTGTGCAGTGTCGCGAGATGCGTTCTGCATTTATGAACGATCAGTCAGCAGCTCTCGTCGCGCTGCTGTAAGATCTCACGTAACGCTATGCACTCGAGGGAGCAAGAGATGAGGCCGGAGGTAGAGCATTAGCATTAGGGAGCATTAGAGTGAGTTCTCTCGTAGAATTAAAGAGCACTAGCATGAATGTGACTTGTAACTAATGTGCACTGCAGGCATTATGCGTCATGAGTATACCGCATGCATGTGGAGTGCTAGTGTGAAAGTTATACCATGTGTGTCTTGTGTTACAGATCTGGTATTACACTAACGGGATATTTGAAGGCGCAGGGTTTGACAAGAGCACAATTCCTTACGTCACCCTCAGCACGGGATTCACGGAGACGCTGGCGGCGATCATATCGGTGAGATTTATGTCTACGCATCTACCTGTCCATCATGCTGTCAGTTTGAACGGGCCGATTGTAATCCAAGAGCTGTAATATATCTAATGCTCACTCAGTGTCAAGTAAAGAGGTGACACACACACACACAGTATAATATAGATACAGTATATACACCTAGACTGCGCCACGGAATATCCCACTGTGCTATATTTAAGTGAATTGGGTTGTCGGTTTCTCATTTTCCATTTAAAGCTGTGGATTAAGCTGCTCGCCGTTGGAGAAATGAGCTGCCGGGGCTCATTTAGCCTCTCAAATCCCTCATCACTCAGCTCAGATTTATACGTAGTGTTCTACACACACACGCACGCACACGCACACCTGCAGCTGCAGGTAGGCTGTGTTTACAATGAATTAAAAAGCAGATCTCAGAAGGACGTATGTAAGTTGATAAGTTGTGAATGTTAGACAGAGCTACCAACAGACAGGTCTATAGATCAACAGATGGACAGACACACAGCCAGCATGAAAGATAGGCAAACACTTGGACCAATAGACAGACAGACAGGCACATAGTTTGGCGGAAAGACAGACATATACAGTAGATCAACAGACAGACAGACAGAGACAAACAGACAGACAGGTCAACAGTCAGACAGATCCACGAGGCTCTTCAGAACTAAAGGCCATGCTATTTGCTATTTGTTTGCAGCAGATTGTCAGGATGTTGCTCTTTAATGCCCCTCAGGCTCACCAAAGAGGTGAGGTCAGGGTTCTATACAGACACACAAACACACACCAGGTTATTTAAATAGATTTCCTTTTATGAATGCATCAAAGACCCGGAACATGTGGCCTTCTGAATTATTGAGGTGAGTCGGTTTGCCTGCCTGCATGTGTATCTTTCTGTCTGTCTGTCTGTCTGTCTGTCTATTTATACTAGTGTACGCCATACCCATACCAGCACACACTTACTCATTCCTATTGTTTATAGTTCACCACAATTTATACTCCTCCTCCTACACATTCATACTGCCACACTACACATTCTTATCAAGTTCCACATTCATACTTGGATATAAAAATTGTACTAGCACGTTCCACATCTATACTAGCACACTACTCATTCATACTAGCACACTCCACATTCATACTAGCAAACGCCACATTTTTATTAAGTGCCATATTCATACTAACATACTAACATTCATACTAGAACACTCCACATTCATACTAGCACACTTTACATTCATACTAGCACACTTTACATTCATACTAGCACACGTCACATTCATACTAGAGCACTCCACATTCATACTAGCACACTTCACATTCATACTAGCACACTCCACATTTTTATTAAGTGACATATTCATACTAACATTCATACTAGAACACTCCACATTCATACTAGCACACTCCACATTCATACTAGCACACTTTACATTCATACTAGCACACTTTACATTCATACTAGCACACGTCACATTCATACTAGAGCACTCCACATTCATACTAGCACACTTCACATTCATACTACCACACTCCACATTCTTATTAAGTGCAATATTCATACTAACATTCATACTAGTACATGCTGCATTCTTATTAAGTGCCTTTTCATACTAACATTACTAACATTCATACTAGCACACTCCACGTTCATAGTAAGAAGCTAAACATTTACACCATCACACTACACATTTAAGCTTTCACAGTCCACATCCATATTAATACACATTCTAATCGTGGCTTGTGATGGTGTAAATGTTTAGCTTCTTACTATGAATGTGGAGTGTGCTAGACATACTACACATTCACATTAGCACAGCACACTACACACTCACATCAATGTTCCTGAATGCTAACCTGCTACTGATTCACGATTAGCACGTTTATGGTTTCTATTGCCATTAGCTAATAAGACCTGAGCTCATTCACGGTAACACCTTTTTAACGTTTGCCTGTTTGTTTGTTCTTAACATTAGAAGCATCGCTTAACAAGGGTGCTCTTTCTCATTACACTCGCATTCCCGTGATATTCCGTGGCTCGTTTTTAAATCCTCTTTCCTCTGATTTCCCTTGAGTGTGAACAACAAGCTCCTGGAATGCTTTGCTCCAAACAAAAAAAAATTCACCACAACCTCCCAGAAGTAATTAACAACACTCCGACAACGAACGAAGACAAGCACGCTCGCTGAGTGTGGCCAGATAAGGATACACAATGGATTAGTCATCCTGCCAAGAGTGTGAGAGAAGGAACAGTGCAAAAGTCACACATATAGACAAACAACTGTGTGTATCTGTGTGCATATATGTTTGTGTGTGTGTGTGTGTGTGTGTGCGTGTGTGCACTCCTCCTGGAAGGATGACAGCACAGACCAACAGAGCATGAAGGGAACACTGAAAGGAAGAGCGTCTCACACACACACACACTCATACTTCATTCATAAAGTGTCAGGCTCTGGCAGGCTCCATGTCACGGGAATAACTTTGCTATATAATTATATATATCTGTATTTATATATTCACTACAAGCTGCCAGAACTACTTTAAAGCACCCTGACAAATTCTGCATATCTCTGGACCTGTACTGGAGCGACGAGCACCGTTTCTGCAACCAAGAAAAAAAAAAAATCCTTCAGATGGTGTTTTGATGATAGTGGTGGAGAGCAGCTTCTAACACGTCACGCCAGAATCTCCCAGACATGTTCAATTAGGTCGATATCTGATAACTATGAAGTCAGTGAATCATTTGGTGGAGGCAAAGCATGTCGGCACCATGTTTCATCCAGTTCTGACCATGAAAACTAATTGGCTGTAAAAAAAAAAAAATAAATAAATAAATAAGCCGGATTTTAATACTACTCTGTAAGGTCAAACAAATCTACGTATCATTATGGTCATTTCTCTAGATTCATCTCTGGTACCTGCCTTCAGGGAGATTTGGATACAACTTGACCAGGAGATCCTTTTTTTTTTTTTTTTTTTTTTTTTTTTGGAACGTCATTACATGCATAGTCCACAGCGCTGCTTAAACATGTGCTCTCACTTGCAGCGTTGTAATACACCAAAGTGGTGAGCCATTCGTTTCGACAAGAACAGAGCAACCTGAAGCAAAGCAAAGTGGCAAGGGCAAGGCAACATGAGCGCAGTTAAATGAAGAAGTGAACTGATGTGATGACCGCAACTTGGAGGATAATGGGAGGCTTAATTTTGTTGGATCCCGCACTGTAAAATTGCTTGAAATTGCGGGAAATTTCCTGCAGCAGTTTCGTCACCAAGATCCCGATTATTTACAGTACTGTTTCTGTAGCCTATACTGTATATCGGCAGTCATTAGCTAGCACATGGTTTATGCAAGTCAATGGTTTATGTGGCATCACTTACCTGACGTTATTAAGTAATTTAAAAAAAAATTGAGAACAGAACGAACTGTCCAAAAAAAGTCAAATGCTCACGAGGTCAGACAATTCGTGAAACAATAGAAACGTGAATGAAAAGCCCCTAAAAAAAAAAAAGATTGGCTTACTGTATGAATACTCCTATGATCAATTATTTAGCTTTCTTCTTATTCTCCAAGTCCATTCATCCTCATCACAGGGACAAATGTTTTGCTCATTCAAGTGAAAAATCATTTCTCCGTCTTCTCACGTGGCTAAAAATGTTCTTGATGTGGACCTCTGTTTCTAGAATTTGAAACGAGCTGCAAAAATAAACAAACAAATAAATAAACAAATGGGGTAGATAGATAAATCAATCCCAGAATGCAATGTCTCATACAGTATGATATTGTATCAAGGCTGAACATTTGTAAAGTTATTCTTTACATATAGATATAGCATGTTCTTGTTTCAGTGAAATACAGGGGGGGGGGGTAAAATTTATCTGTAAATTTACAGTAAAGAGTTACAGTGTATGAGGAGGAGAAACTGACTTACTGTCAGGGGGAAAGAAATGCCAGTTGCCTGTTACATACTGTATGATAAAATATTTTTTCTATATAATTTTTTTGTTCCTCAACCATACATTGATTTTCTTATTGATGAACAGAAAATAAACCTTAATATTTTATATAACGTCTGATTATATAAAATAGAATCACCTCCGCTCACCTCCGACCCTTTATCTTTGCTGCAGTCCTGAAAGCTGTCAATCAATTTGCCATCGCCATCACCATGGAGAAAGGTAGTCTTCACACACGTGCTCCAAAAGCCGAGAGCGCATTTCACTTTGAAATCTTGCTTTGAAACGTAGAAGGCAACAAACTGCCTGATAAACATTTAATCTACATTTGACAGTTGATCAGCTCCAGGGTATATTGTTGAAGTAGCACACAGCCATGTCCTAAAATATTTGTTATTGTTACAAAGGAACAAAAGCAACTGGACAACTGTGTGGCCAAAGGTGTGTGTTATTCTCTAATCATTGCATTCGCACGTAAGCAGATAAAAATGCTTAGTGAAGTCAAAGGGGTTGGCATTGACTGCGAAGCCGAAAAATCGGAACGATGCCGTCGGCGAGAAAGGAAAAACTCTGGGTGTGGCCAAATCGTTTGTTACACTCATAGAACATATTGATGAGCTCTGGAACACCAAATAGTCCGGAAGACCACGAGAAACAACTTTAGTAGGTGACAGGAATGTTTCCTGGTGAAGAAAAAACAGCCCTTCATGACAGATCACCAGATCAAGAGTACCACAGAGTTCATTCAGATGGTTTCAAACAACATCTTATGGACAGATAAGACAAAGATCAACTTGTACCAGACCTGCTTCCCTTTTATTTATTGATGATATGACAGCTGACCAAAGCAGCAGGATGAATTCTGAAATGGTTAGGGCTATATTATTAAACAGTACAGATGGGCAATGATCCAAAGCATCCTTTTGAAAGCAGCCCAAGACAAGGGCAGTGTTCAGCAATGACCAAGTCAGACACTTGACCTGAATCCAATTGAGATGCATTTCACTTGCTGTAGGTGAATTCTGATGGCAGAAAATCATCAGGGGGAAAAAAACCCCAATGACACCTGTGGGTTCCAGACTTTAGTCAGTTATTGACTGCAAAGGTTTGCATGAAAGGGGGGGGGTATTCCAGCCAATCAGTAACAGGGAACATATTCCAGCCAATCACACGGCAGGGGGAAGAGGAGGGAGGGAGATAGTGGTGTCTTGTTAGCGTTGTTGCCTTGGCAATGTGCGTCCATGAATTTTTTTTTTGGGGGGGGGGGGGATGCAGAGCTTCTGAAGGAGCACTAAAGGGGGGGGGGTATTTTTTATTTTTCTTTTTGGTTGTTGATTTCAAACCTACACAAGCGTTCTCCAGAATTGATGACTTCCCCTTTAATTGAAGTGCACTGCCCTTTAACCACACTAATAAAATAACCTAACATAGACAAATCCTGAATCAGTGTTTGCTTTAGCTGTGGAAAAGATGACTAACCAGCTTCTTTATTCATATTCTGGTCGACTAGTAAACATAGAAACCCAGTAAACAAAGAACGCCAGTACCATGACTCACTTTCATAGGTAGCTGGTTCATTGCTTTGCTTTTCATTTGGTCGGCCACCTCATGCATTTGGCGTCACCAGCAGACACTTCACCACAGTTCTTGTAAATTGTCAGCTCTCACTGAAAATAAATGCCTTCCGGCCACTTTGTCGTGTCACATCACCGGTGGTGGGGATGCAGGGTCAACTGAGATCGTCAGCAGAACTGCATCCAAGGACCATGTCCCAAACCAGATGCTGCTATAATGAATAGTATGGCAAAAAAAAAAAAAAAGGCTAATATAGTTAGTACTTTGACAATCTGGGACACGGCTTATGGAAAAAAGACTAGAACATGCACTCTTTTTTTTTATACACAAAAACATTCTTACACCTCGGACACACTTGATTGTGTGTCCACTTCCTGGTTCCTGTTTGTGGATGTTGCTGTAGAAACCCCCAGGGTCCGCTGTCACTCTGATAAAGCCATAAGGAGAGTCGGGTGACAAATCATATCAGAGTCTCTCTCTCTCTCTCTCTCTCTCTCTCTCTCTCTCTCTCTCTCTC
>JAOVYU010000031.1:8925038-8936533 GCA_025674565.1 Synodontis membranacea | reverse complement strand
TATATATATTAGATCTCTTGGTGAGGTCATATCCTCACATGGGTTCTCATTCCACTGCTATGCAGATGACAATCACCTCTCCTCCTTCAGACACTCATGTCACTCCACCTCTACAACTGAACCAGAACGCAGCTGCATAGTTTCTCCCACACAACCCCATAGCATCCCTTCACTGGCTTCTTGTAGCTGCCCACATCAGATTCAAAACACTGATGCTTGCCTACAAAGCCAAAAATGGACCAGCACCCTCCTTATCATTTTGTGTAAGAAGGGGATTGGACACCTATGAATTTGATTGGTTGTGCATATAAGTTAGTTAGCCGAGTGACTAATCAAATTCTACTCAAGTTTTTATGTAGTATCCATTAGTCCTTTGGCGAGCTACTTGACAAGGGGCCGCGAGCTACTGGTAGCTTGCGAGCAACATGTCGGAGACCCCTGATCTAGACTCTTCTCTGTTTTGGCACCTAGGTGGTGGAATGAACTTCCCCTAGATGTCCGAATAGCTGAGTCACCAGCTTCAAATGATGACTAAAGCCCTACCTCTTTTGGAAATACTTAGATTAGCACTTATTTGCGTAAAAAGAAATAAAAAAACAAAAAAATCCTGTCTGCATTCTTTTTCTCACTTTATCTTCCAATAGAGTGTCTAAACAGATGGTGTTCTTAACCCGGGTCCTAGTGAAACAGTATCTGAATATATTCACTGAAGGAGAATTCAAACCACTTATATAAGTCACTCTGGATAAGAGCGTCTACCAGATGTCTTAAATGTAAAAGTAAATGTAAATAATATTAAGCACAAACCAAGAACTTATCACCTACACCAAGCTTTATCCATTTCAGTGTTATTTTTTATTATTATTATTATTATTTTGCAATTAAATAAAATGCAATGCACAAAATCCAATTAGTGTAGAAGGCACAGTAGGGCACTCTCGTCATCCTGCATGGACGTGTATAGAGAATAATAGCAATGCGATCCAGCTACGGCTAATTGATTTTCTAGTGATGAAAATGAGATAATTAAACATCCATCCAATGTTTATGAGCATGAAATATTCACATAGCAAAGGTTTCATGTTTGCTTGTGAACTATACAAACCAGAAAAGAAAATACATTTCACAGATAATGAACACTGTTTTTGTTAATGTTGTTGATTACCTATCTGATTATGAAGTGGGTGATAGGAGCCTTAGTGACAAGAGTACTGAGTATTTTCTTTTGAATAAACGTGATAAAGCAGTGAATTACCAAAATAGCTAACCGTTTGGACAGAGCATCACAGCTGACCATAGGAAATTAGTAACAGTTAGGTAAGAATGTAAACCTCAATTTTGTGTCAAGTTTCAAGTTTAATTGTTATTCTTGCATATACAATACAGTATATGGACAAAAGTTTGTGGACACCTGACCGTAACACTCATATGTGCTTTGTCAAACATCCCAGTTCAGATTATGATCAACATTACAGATAGGTAACATAAAGGTAAGTGAGTAGTAGTGCAATTGTGCTATGGCATAAATTGGTACGGTGGGCAAAGGACAATATAAAGGATATACAGTGTATGAACATAAATGCAGTGTGAATGAGTGTAATAAATGCATGGCAGCACAGTGAGTTGTATAGGATATGAACAATGAGAGATGAGAGGTGAGACAGTTACAGGTAATGTCGAGATGAGAGAGGAGACAGTCATACATAATGTAACTTAAATTCAATTCACTGACTGTTCACGATCATAATGGCTTGTGGAAAGAAACTGCTTCTGAATCAGAAGCAGGGTAAAGAGGGAGTAAGCTGGGTGACTGTCGTCCATAATGACGGACTCGGCTCTCCTCTGTCGGCATTCGGTGTAGATGGTTCAGAGCTGAGGGAGGTCAGCTAAAATAATTTTGTTGCAGTCCTGACAGATTTTTCTAACAGTCTGAAATCCTGGGCAGACAGGTTGGTTTCCCAGCCAAATGTGCAGCGGTAAAAGTTCACTAGGGTTTTGGTTTCTGCCCCAAAGCTCTTCAGCCTCCTTAGGAAGAACAGCCTCTGCTGTAACATCTTGAGCATGCAGGTGGAGTTCGGAGACCATGAGACGGAGTCAGCGTTTTGTACGCCTAGGAACCAGAAGCTGCTAACTGTCTCCACAGGTGAGCCGATGAAGAAGAGAGGATCATGATAGCCACTGTTCGTCCTGAAGTCGATTATGATCTCTTTCATCTTGTCGACTTTCTTAGGGCAACAATAAGATAATTGAGAGTACTGCTGCTACAGTTTGATTTAGTTGCTTTCAATCAATATCAGAAATGTGTTAATGATGCTGACATTGATTACTGTTTTCCCCCTTATTTACCAATTTCCATCCTACAGGCAGCTCTCCCCATCACCTGGCAGCTACCAACCTAGGGGGACTAAAGCCATCATGTGCTTCCTCCAAGACAGCTGACCTTATCTTTTCAAAATGCTGCTCATGCAACACACAAAGGAAAGTACTGTCCACACACTTCTGCATGCATGAGCTCATGGACCCACCCATGATTAGCTAGATTGTGGCAATATCAGCATTCGAGCTCACAATCCCTGAATGATAAGGTGAACACTTTTCTTTTGCACCACTCAGGAGCCAGAGTGGGATTATTTTAAATATCAGAGTTATGAGCATCAGGCAATATGCAATTTATATTACCAAAAAGTATTATCAAGTATTGTTTATATACTGTATATACATAAGTGTAATCAATTATAATTAATAATAATAATGTATTTACAATAAATAAAACTATAAAACTTTATTTACAAATAAATTATTATAATAAATTTCAATCAATAAGAATCAATTTATGATATTTATTTTTGGCTTAACTTATCTCCGTGCTGCCCTACAAGAAATTATTATTATTCATATTGCTGCAAATCAACAAGCACAGCTGTATGTTGTTATATGGATTATATGTCAGATGGACAATATGAGTTATATGGTGGTTATATGGATTACTTTGCCCCCTTGGAAATTAATTAGCTAGATATTTATTGAAACAAAGTGAACCAACAGTAGTGGCATGAGCCCTCTCCGTATCTGTTGCTTTTATTTATTTATTTATTTATTTATTTATTTTTGTTTACAAAAACTGTTAACAAATTAAAATATTAAATGCTTCTTGCTAGGAGTGCTGTACAAATAGAAAATAAAAGATAACCAGTTATGGCTTATCCAGTACAGCGCATGTAATTTTAATATTTATTTTTTTTAAGGAGCTGCACAATTAAATGAAAATGCCACGGTTTAATTCCTCATTATGAGCAAATAGCCGTAGTGTATTTAGCTGCTTTTCCCTAGAAGTTTATAGTCGTCAACTTTATTTTTATCACACATTTAACAAGCAACATGAGTTTCCCTGAAGTGCTGTACAGTGAAACATAATATAGAATAGTTAAGAATAAGTAGGGTATAAAAAAAATGAAATACAAATGCACATACAAATAGTAGTACAATAATAGTAAGTAAGTAAATGCAGATACAATAGTAGTCAGTAGCACAAATTGCCAGAGTATAGAAAGCGGCTAAAATTATGATTAAATGAATGCATTTTGCACATGGAACACCAAAGAAAGGTAGATCATATTATTATTACATTATCACATTAGTTAGTAGAGTTGTGTGTGTGTATATATATATTGTACATGGCATGCATCCATTTAGATTATTAATTCAGTGGTGCTGAAAGTCCCAATATATCTTTATATACCTCTCAAGGTCTCATAATATCTCGTTTTGCTGGTGCATTGCACAAAGTGGATGGAATAATGAAGAACCTCAGAATTCTCAGCATGACCTCAAACTAGCCAGTTTTAACTGTCTTAAATTAGACAGTTCAATTTTGGACACAGTTAGGTGTTCCGCCAAGACGACGACCATAAAAAAAGCACATAAATGCAGGTTGTGGAATGACCTCAACCCTATCGAAAATATGTGCGCTGTGCTTAAAAGTTGGATCCATGCCAGGAGACACACAAATTTAATTGAATTCTGGGAAGAAGAGTGGTCAAATACCCAACCAGCTTTCTGCCAGAAGCTTGATGATGACTACCTAAAGGTGAAACTTGCCAAAGGACATTTAACTAAATATCAGTTGTGCTGTAGGTGTATCCAATTTTGACCCTGTGTTGGTTAAAAAACCCAATATAAATGAATAATCAGTCTTCACCAGAAAAAGAACCGTTCAAAGCAATCACTGGAAGCCCAGAATTGCCAAGACATTCATGTGAAAAATGACTATGTAAACGTCTGACCACAACCGTACATTAAAAGCCAAAGAGTAAAAGTGTTTGTTTTTTTTAAGGTGAAACTATCAAGAGAGGGGGAGGACCTTATATAGAGAAGGAGCTTACACTCAAGCCGAAAATTCAATTCAAGCCAATTAAAAAAAATTCAAGTGAAAGTTTAAAACAAAGCAAAGCAAAAAATGAACAGGGTGGCGTATGTCAGGTTTGCTGATTTTCTAACTAAAGGCTGGCGCTTATACCGCAATCCATTATACTGTACTTAGAACCTGGATAAATCCAACCTCTCATAGGAAAAAGTGCAATTCTCTGACATAAACACACCTGACCTCAAAACACTATGGTGGCACACGGTCACCAGTAACCACATTTTCCTTGCCATAATTCATTACTTAATAAAAAAAAATGCATTTTAACTTGATAGGTAGCTTTTGTCAGATTTAGATTTGCAATGTAATTCTGTCGGTTTCAATTAACAAGATTAGACCATTGTGACAGTTAAGCAAAGATCAACAAGAGTTCACCTACATCACGCTAATCAGGGAAAATAATTAATGTTGATCTCCTTTAAATTGTATGTTTATCAAATTTTAGGACTAGCCATAGAAATATGACTTTGCTTTGGGCATACATGTTTTTATGAGCATGAGCAATGGAAGGTGGTTAGGTTGAAACTCGGGAAAATGAACTTGTCAGAGACAGAGGAAGTATGCTAGTTCTGAGTATAATGGTTTGCAGCATAAGATGCGATACTTTCCATATGCATATATATGCTTCTATCGTCCTCCCTGGCCTGTCCCATCAAACTAGTTTTGATCTATTTGTCCAATAAACCCTGTGGCCCAAATAATCATTCAAAAAATTTGAGCGGGCATACTTAGTCTCATGTCCCGAATTCGAGTTAAAAATGTAATCAGATACAACAACGCATGCAAATCCTGTACTAGTCTTGAATCCAATTGGAAGACTAAGATTTCCATCACAATGTTTATTTTTTAAAAAAATCCAATTGAGCTGTCATGTTGTAGGGTGCTGTGGTACCACTAAGATGCCTGTAGCTTAGATCATGCTAAAACCATTAGCTGGCATCGGCATGATGATGTTATATGATGAATATTGAGATTGGAGGATTAAATTTAACATAAGCACAAGTTGTTGTTTTTGGAACTCCCAGGAACTCATGTCATTAAAAAAAAAATCAGGACATAGCCTATACATTTTCAACTCGTTTTATTAAATCGACAGTTTTAATTAGGCTGTTCTAAATATAAAATATACAGACGTTTTAGTCCGGTCGGTCTCCCATAGCTGAGACAAGTTCGGACATCTTCACTCTGGAGACGACAGCCTAATCAGGTGCACAGCAGATGGCAGAGAGGGAATGAGAGAGACAGACAGAGAGGGAGATTGAGGGAGTGTGTGTGTGTGTGTGTGTGTGTGTGTGTGCGCGTATGAATGGCAGCTGGTTGTGTTGAAATTTCTGCACAAAGGCATTAACTGAAAACCCAGACGAGCTTTAATTCAATTGAATTTAATTCCATTTTATTTGTATAAGGCTTTTAACAATGGACATGGTCACAAAGCAGCTTTACAGAAATGTAACAGAATTTTTATATATATAAATTTATCCCTAATGAGCAATCCAGAGGTGATGGAGGCAAGGAAAAACTCCCTGAGATGACATGAGGATGAAAACTTGAGAGGAACCACTCTCAAAAAGGAACTCATCCTCGTCTGGGTGACCCTGGATAGTCCAATTATGAATAATTAACGTCTATAACTGTGTGCTATATTTGTCAAAAAGTAAAATTGTCTAGTCTATGTAGTTGAGGTTATCGACTGTTTATTGATAGAGACTTGAGTGTATTACTGTTCATGGCAGTTGCAGTCCTAAACCTATTATGGCAATTATAGCACTAAGCCATTGTAGAAAAACTGTTCATAACAATTGCAATCCAATGCCATCAACTCAACCGTCAACAAACCTGAGAGAATGTGTGAGAGTGGGGGGGGTTGACCGCATCCAAATATCCCAGATTATCAGAAAACTTTATGCCTGTGAACCCTTGAGATCGTTTACCTAAGACAAAGTTATTAACAAAAGGTTTGACTACACAAGTAAGCTTTCAGCCTGGACTTAATCACTGAAACTGTGTCTGAGTCCCAAAAACTAATTGGAAGACTGTTCCATAACTGTGGGTCTTTGTAAGAGAAATCTCTACCCCCTGCTGTAGCTTTCATTATTCAAGGTACCAACAAATAGCCTGCAGCCTTTGTTCGATGTATGCATGGCAGATTATACGCAACGATGAGTCCTAAATCCTGACTGATACTTGAATGTATTTCATATGTACAGTACATTGAGCATAACCGTTGTGCTACAGCCTTTTCTAGGATCTTGGAGATAAATGGGGTGTTTGATATTGGCGTACAGTTGGAGAGCTGACAGAGGTCAAGGTCAAGGTTTTTTTTTTAATCAGGGGTTTGATAACTGCTAGTTTAAAAGAATATAGGTACAAAAACGGTGCTAAGGGAAGAACTGATTGCTTTAGAAAGAGGTTTGATTGCTTTTAGTAGTATTTGTTTTGAAGAAACGTCTAGGTAAGGCATATGGTATACAAGTTAATGGTACTGATGAGTTCTTTTGAGCTATATTATCTAGAGTGTAGTGGAACACTAACTCTGAGCATTCAGTTTGCCACTCCCTGACAAAAAAGTTGGCAATTATCTAGCCAACTTTTCTAACTCACTTTCTCTTTAAAGTCTTTAAAATGCAATAAGAAGTATGTTAGGACGTATGGTGGTGGAGTTAAAGTGTAAGGCATATATATGTAAATGGAGAATAAAAGGTGGAGTATGGGTTTAGTGGACGTGTTGGTAATGTGTAAGGCACAACTGAGTGACTGAGTGCATTGGCTGAGTGTATTGCAGATATTGAGGGTAGATTTGTAGAAGTTATATTTGCTAAGTTGACTGTAGTTATCTGACCAAAGTTCCCATATTTGAATATCTGCATAGATTGTCGATCCTGACTTGACCTCCTGTCCTCTGGTTGGTTTTCTGGCACAGGATGGTTGAGGTGATGTTCCTCCTGGATAGGCTCTGAGTCCTGCTCATCTCCATCTTTCTCCTCAGGTCCAGCAACACCAGAGGGGTGTTTGCCAATTCTTGGCTCCTCTATATCTATATCTCTAAGCAATGCTATAACAAGCATAGTTTTTTTTTTAACTATTGAATAGGAATATAAGGCAACGATGAAAATGAATCTTGGTGGGGTCCATGCTTGATTGGACCTACCTAAAGCACATGCTTTTACGGCTAGAAAACGTATCGGCGGAAGATGTAAGGGCTCGATGCGTTTATAAAGGTCAAGCCAACAAGCTACTGTGTATGTCAGTCCAAAAATCAATATCCAGGATAGGACAGGTGAAGGACAAAACTGGAAAACGCTATGTCTACAACACTGAAGAATCAATTAGAGAACCTGAAAAGGAGAAAACAAAAGCGCCTAACAAGGGACAACACAGCAACAAGGGTTGACAAACCATCAATGCATTACCTAGCCCACTGAGCAAGTACAAGCTCCAGTTTGTTGTCCAGTCTCATGTAGCCCAGAAACTGGCTATAAAGTGGAAGCTAAATGTACTGTAAGTAATAAAACAAAGAATATTATACTGTATAATAATATTTCAATAATGTCCTCTTATACCACAGTGATGTGCCAACTATAAAAATTTGTAATTATAGATTAATTATATATATTATATATAGATTAATTATTATTAATTATAGATTTTGTTCTTTTTTAACCATTTATTCAAAAAGAAACCCATTTCCAACGATAAAGCTTTACAGAAAAATATACATTCAGGTTATACATTTATGAATCTATAAATTTATTCATAGATCTATATTTCCATAATGAGCAAGCTGTGGCCACATTGGCAAGGAAAAACTCCCTGAGATGACAAGAGGACGAAATCTTGAGAGGAACCCGACTCATAAGGGAACCCATCTTCATTTGGGTGACATTGTATACAGTAGTGGGATTACAAATAAATCACTTTTATAACTATGTGTATGTTCAAAAAAAAAAGTATGGTTGTGTAGCACAAAAGTGACTATAGTTAGCATAAGGTGTATTTTGTTGACGTTTTGAACTGATTGACTGATGGATATTTTGGTGCAAGACTGTCTGTGTTAATCCTAAGCCACTGTAGCAGAAATGCTCATGTCAACAGCAGTCCAACATCATCTTCACTGTCTAAGTGTATGATCAGGCGTTCATACTGTATGGGGTCATCCTCAACTGAAAATAGTGGATTTCAAGTCCTGATAACTCCAACCAGAAGGTGGACATTGTGATGGATCAGACAGGTCCAGAAAGCAGAGGGGGTCAGAATTGTGAAGACCAGAATTGTTCATTGTTAAGACGGGTGTATGTCATGTCCTGATTGCAACTCCGGCAAGACAGTAACAGAAAGGAACACAGCTATTAAGTTTTAAAAGTTTTGACTAAACAAATAGCCTAGACTTAAACATCGGAATTGTGTCTGAGTCCCGAACACCAAATGGAAGGCTGTATCATAACTGTGGGGCTTTGTAAGAGAAAGATCTGCCTCCTGCTGTAGCCTTCAATATTTGGTGTACCAACAAATAGCCTGCACCTTTTGAACTAAGTAGGCGTGGCAGACCATAAACGTATCTGTGGTGGTCTTCTTCCTAGTTAACCATTTATGGCTTAGTTTCCTAGTGGTCTGTTTTAGATTGCATGTGTAATACCAGGGTGCTATTTTTTATTTTTATTTTTTTCCTTTTAAGTTGCACTACATTACATAGAGTGTAGTGAAACATTTAGTTGCCTGATCAAGTTCAGTGGTTTCGATCAAAGTTTGTTACTGATATTAGATCATTGATAAAACCCTGTGCGGTAACTGACATGAAAGTTCGCTGGTCAATGATAGCACGGCAAGGTGAACGTATTATAACCAAGACGTATTTTAAAATTGATGAGATAATGATCTGAGATCATTTCAGGTTGCGGAAGTGCAACTATGTTTTTTTTTTTTTTTTTATGCTTAATCCGAAAGTTAGATCCGAAATAGATCAAGGGTGTGACCGCCATCATGAGTGGTCACCATCGTTATGTTCTATTTAACCCTTACTGAATCTAGAATGGATAATTTCACAAAGGAATCTGCAAATTCACAAAGGAATTCAGAATTTGGCCATGGGGTCTGTAAATAAAAATTAGCAGAATCAACTGGACAGATTTATTCTCTGTGGCTATATATGTGGTCTGGTAGTATAAAGAACCTCAAACGCATTGAATTCACTGTATGTCCAGGTTTTTGCGTGATGCCTAGATTTTCATTATAAATAACTGTGATGCCTCCTCCTCTTATAGTTAGACGAGGCTGGTGTATATACAGTAACTGTATAACTGGATGTACTCGTTAGGTTTAATCCATGTTTCAGTTAAACACAGTACATTAAACTCCTGATCAGTAATCCTTTAATTAACAATAAGCGCTTTAGATACGAGAGATCTAACATCTCTAGAGAGGCCTTGTTTTAGATCAAAGGTGCTGACTGTACATGCAGTCTGATCAAAGCGTATGTTAATCAGTTTACTAAAAACAACCGTTCTGGGTATTTCTGCATTTTTGCTTAGCTCGGGGACCAGACACAGTCTCAACAGAGTGATGACTCTGTGCAGCAAGCAGACTCGTTGGTTTAGCCTGTTTGTCTGCTCCCTGGCCTTGCATCTGGATAGTCACGGATTAATTAGGCCTGTTCTGAGACTATGTTTAATGCTGCAAGAAATAAGAGCCGCACCTTTCCAAATGAGATGGATACCATCCTGCCCTAACAGGCCAGCGTTGAGCTCAAAACTCATCCAATTACCATATAAAGCCCACGTTGATTTCAGCGTACCACTCAAACATCCAGTCGCTCAGGGACCATAACCTGCTGTAAGCTACATCGTCATGCCGCATTGCGAAGGGCCCATAGCATATTACCGTAGTGGACATCGCTTTTGCTGATTTAAACACCTCTACAAAGTTACTCTTAGTAACCCCTGACAGACGAAGGCATATATCGTTAGCTTCTGCAGGAATAACTATCTTAGAAAACTTAGGCTTGCCTAAGAATTCCTACGATGTCTGGTGCCCTAGCTCCCGGTTTACACTTAAATAAAGCTGCTGGTGGCCCTAAAGGCCTAGCTAATTTCACATGCCTTGAGATAGAGTCTCATATAACCCGAGTTCTTTCAGGTTTTTCAGTGGGTGCTTCACTGAGGAGAGCAAAAGTGTTAGACACGTACACAAATTTCATAGGTTTTCTGCCAGTGTCAGTAGAATCAGCAGGCGAAAGTGCATCAGCATCTCAATCTGTTTTATTGACCTCCCAAGGTACCTTTTGTTCTCTTCCAAAGTAATAAGCAAGTCATTTTAGCCATCAGTCACTTCTAGTTACACTCGCATTGGCAGAACTTCAGTCCCAAATACGGGTGAAGGCAGCAGAAAAATATGTGCAATGCGTGGAAGGGTTTAATATGTACAGCACCTAGGTCCATCACAGCTCATTTAGTTCAAACGTCTACAAACGAATAGCCCAGGCATGAACACTGCTTGTCCTGGGCTGGGCCGGACGATCAAAACCGAGTGAGTTAAGGACAGGAAGCCATGACTACATATATAAGGAAAGTCAAGCCTATGCAGGGACAGTTGGGGATAAAGAATGTGCCGGGTCAGCGGAAACATAACCAGCCCGATGGTAACACGCTTCTTTTATTGAATCATGAATATAAATAATGTGATTTGGATCGCAAGCCTTTTTGTTTTTTTTGTAGTGCTTCCTTATAACGTACGCGTGCTTATGATTTCATTTTTCAGTGGCTGTTGTTTCTTTCAGCTGTATTGTTGTGCCACCTGCTCCTGCGCCCTTGCTGAGCTCTCCTAAGTTATCCTGACGTTGTCATCGCAACCAATTCAGTATGCATCACCATGTGCACGCACACACACACACACACACACACACAATCTGGAATGCTTTATAATCTGTTCACCTTGTCATTGCCACACAGCTGGTTCACTTGGCATCCAAATCTTGTTCATTCTCCCTTATCTGTCTCTCATTCCAAAAGATATGTGCATTTTATTTTCTGCATTTCCCATCATGCATTTCTATTTCATTCAGTTTATCTCAAGATATATA
>JAOVYU010000031.1:8882750-8894847 GCA_025674565.1 Synodontis membranacea | reverse complement strand
AGAGAGAGAGAGAGAGAGAGAGAGAGAGAGAGAGAGAGAGAGAAACGCTTAAAATAGAGAAGTGAGGGAGAGAGGGTGGAAGAGAAAAGACAGGGAGGGAGACATGGAGAGGAACAGACATAAAAGAGAAGGAGAGAGAGGGAGAAAAAGAAAGACAGACAGAAGTAAAGGATAACAGCTTAGAAAAGTGTGATTTAATATGCATTTGACTTTGCAGAGAATGAAAAACTGGCTTTTATTAGGTAAATATTGTCCTTTTTTTTGTATAGATTTGCTTGGCAAGAACAGAACACAAACGGAGGACAATAATATAGCAATCATGGAAAAACACTCCAGTAGAGCTACACAGACAATACTAAGGATGGGTAGGGAAAAAAAAGATTAATAAAATGTTTGTAGTTATTTAGCCTAATCTAACTCTAACCTTATATAGGCTATGAAATGTTTTAATTCAATTACAAAAAAAGAAAGAAATTAGCAGAAAATAGCGGGTTTAAATGTATATTTTTTTTAATTATTTATTTTTTAAACAAAACCACATCACAGATATTCGCACCCCTGATTTTAGTACTTTGTGAAACCTCCCTCTTCTCCTACACTCTCTTCACATCTCCTCTTCGATTCACCACGCAAGCATTCAACAGGTCAAGGGACAGGCATGGCCCTGTCAGAAGCTCAATTCTGTGAACATTTTCATCTGGATTTCGTTTGGAAATATGTTTTGGATTACTGTAATGCTGGAAGACCCAACCACATCCCGTCTGTCCCACTCTTGGCAGAGGCAGCCAGATTTTCATTTAAAATGTGTTAATGATGTTACCGGAGCCCATTATGCTATGTCTAAGCAAGGGGCCTCATTTCTCAGTCTTTCAGTCTTTGCCGTGTATAAATGTTTGCATAAACCAAACTGTGCCAAAATGTACCATATTTGCAAAAGCTTCAGAAAGGGCCGATGCTCTTTCTACTTGTGTGCATACACTGATGAAAGCCAATCACCTGCAAATTTCCAAACTTGCAAGGCACAGCTAATTTGCATTTAGTAACACCCACAAAACTCCAAAACCCACAGTGCTGACTGCCAAAAAAATATACTTTCTTATGGGAAGAAGTGGATGTTATTTTGAGTCAGGTATAAAAATATATATGTACATGACTTGATTCATGCATCCTTCACGAACAAAAATCTGTCCCGTTCCAGACTTGCTGTAGAACCTACAGATCATTACCGACCCTCCACCAAATTTCACAGTGCGTGCCGGACACCATAGGCCTCTCCAGGTCTCCGTCTAATTAGACGACCAGGTGATGGGAAAAGCTGAACATTTGACTCATAAGAGAAGATTACCTTACTCCTCTATGGTCCAATCCTTATGGTCTTTAGCAAACCTCAGCCTGGCTCTTATTTGCTTTTTTTCTTGCTTTGCATGACTTCAAACACGCCTGGAGGAGCCTGTTTTTCGAACCATCTTTGCCGTGCACTTAACCTTAAAAAAAAATGCACTTAACCACTTACAAAAATTTAAATGGTCTCTTATTCCACCCCCCTCCCATGAAAAAGTGCATTTTTTGCAATTTAATTCCAAAAAAGGAAAACTTTCATTCCATACTCTATAAATATTTCAGTTTTATATATAAAATGACCAGCCCAATCTCCAGACCCGAACCCCACTGAAAACCTCTGGAATGTGATCAAGCGGAAGATGGATGCATACAAGCCATCAAATGAAGGTGAGCTGATTGAATTTTTGGACCAGGAGTAGAATTAATCACCCAAGAGCAACGTGAATGACTGGTATAGAGCACACCAAGAAGCATGAAAGCTGTGATTAAATGTCAGAGTTATTTCACCTAATATCGATTTCTGAACTCCTCCTAAGTTCAAACATTAGTTTTGTGTTGTTTAAAAGTGAACATGATCTTGATTTCTATGCTTAATCCAAGGTCTGAAATGTTGTCAGTAGGTTTACGGAATAAAACAAACATGTTCATGTTCCTCAAACACATACCTAAACCAGAAAAAAACGATACTTTTATATATTTTTTACATATACACCGATCAGGCCTAACATTATGACGACCTGCCGAATATTGTGTTGGTCCCCGTAATTAAGCTGGTCTAAGACCCCTGAAGCTGTGCTGTGGTTTCTGGCACCAAGACTTATCCCTTAAGTCCTGTAAGTTGAGAGGTGGCACTTCCATGGATCGGACTTGTTCGTCCAGAACATCCCACGGATGATCAATTGGATTGAGATATAGGGAATTTGGAGGCCAGTCAGGAAGTCAGTACCACAAACACGTTGTTGTGCTCCTCAAACCATTCCTGAATTCCATTCCTTTGTGGCAGGGCGCATTATCCTGCTGAAAGACGCCACAGGCATCAGGGAATACCGTTTCCATGCAGACAAGTGTTAAGTAGGTGGTACGTGTCAAAGTAACATCCACATGGATGGCAGGACCCAAGGGTTCCCAGCAGAACATTGCCCAAAGCATCACACTGCCTCCGCCGCCTTGCCTTCCTCCCACAGCACATCCAGGTGCCATCCACGTGATGTAAAAGAAAACACGATTCATCAGACCAGGTCATCTTCTTCCACTGCTCTGTGGTATAGTTCTGATGCTCATGTGCACATTGTTGACGCTTTTGGCAGTGGACAGACTTCCTACTTCTAACACATGAACTTTACGGACAAAATGTTCACTTGCTGCCTAATATATCTCATCCACTAACAGGTGCCATGATGAAGAGATAATTAGTGTTATTCACTTCAACTGTCACTGGTCATGATGTGCGATATATATATATATATATAAAAGCCAAGGTCTAGAGTGAAATTTCAGAGAAGAGAATTTTTTTGTGAATGTGAATAAAACGAGGTAAAAAAAAAAAAAAAAGGAAGAAGAAATTGGCTTCAAAGGAAGATGGAGGAAAAATATACCGAGCACATCACGCAGGCAAACTGCTAATTAAAAAAAATAATAAAAAATTAGGCATCTCATCGACTGTCATCCAGGAATTGCTCATATGCTAATGCACCCTCCCCGATGGCGGAAGAGCAGATCATAGGGAGCTAGATGTTGCATGCAGCCCACTAGGGAGCACATCCTACATTAGTCACTTATCGTTCACTTAGTGCTGCCGCTAATAAAGTGTTGCAAAGCATTAAAAGGAGATGCTGTTAGAAACTGAACTAACTTATAGTATATGCAAGACCATCGCAGCCCATCCTCCTTTTCAATGGCAGCATTTCTACTTAAACGAACGACAAATCTTATTTGTTGCTTTCTTTAATTTCTTAATACTTAATACTCTTTTTAAATAATATTATTAATAGAATAGCTGGAATCCATGCAAATGGTATATCAGCCAATCAGATGAGCTTTACATAAGGTATCCTTCTTATGTGTACATTTACACACACTCAGGAGCATGAGTAGGATACAAATGTTATTATTGTTGTTGTTTTTTTTGTTTTTTTTACCCGAATCCATTTGTATCTCCTCCATCATACATCTTTTCCCCATTTATTTTTCGGGCCGCTGTGGATAGGTTGAGTTGATGGGGTTAAGGATGTCTCCCAAGGGCCCAATAGTGGCAGCTTGGTGGTGCTAGGACTCGAAGCCCTACCCTCCTATCAGTAACCCAAAAAGCCACCACTGCCACGAATAAATAAATTCGTATCAAGCTTGATAAATGAAGCCCAAGGTTCCTAGAACCATTGGAGGGAAGAAAGCTACCTTCATGCCATCTCAATTGCCATTTCATACTTTCACTCATCTCAAGTGTCAAATTTCCAGCAGTCTATAGCAAACTCCAGGAGCTTGGTACAAGGAAATGCTTTGTTACCATGAAGGTGGCATCGAATTGTAAACCTGGTGACCTCCAAATTCTGTCATCTTTTCCAAATCACCAACCATGATCCTTGAAGAACTTTTTGAGAACGATAACTGCCTTGTTGTGAGTGGGGACAAAATATACTTACACCCTCCTCCAGGCAGGTTCATAACCCTCTTTACCAAAGGGAACGAATTATTTCATTCTGGGGCTCGCTTTGCCTTCCTCTATGATCATGCCGCTCTGTGGAAGGTCTCTGTCACCCCTTCACCACCCCATGTAAAACTTTCTAGAACGCCAAGTGACAGGGTCTTGAGTAGGTTAAATTTCACTCCTGTGATCAGTGAATCATAAAGACAACATTGGATCTCAGGTTCATATTAATCAGTGTGGCACCGAAAGCATACTGCAGTTATACACACACACACACACACATGCACACAACGTGCAGGTTCATTGATCAAATAGGTAAGGTCACACCACACAACAGAACGAAAGCACACAAAAGTTAGTTCGTCAACTCGGGAAGAAAAACTTTCGAAATTTATAAAAACTTTATACATGCCGTACAATGTAATATACACATAAGGATATGGTGCACTCTAGTGGCCATGGTCAATGAACCATACACAATGGTTCAGGCAGGAAATTCCAGTCTCCAAAGCTTACTTTTTATTTGGAGCTACACTTACAAGACTAATGTTGGAAGCTAATGCAAGGAGAACTGATAGCCTATGCAACTATATACTTTAATGATCACACCCTTTCACAATCAGCTTTGTTGCATTTAGACAATTATTTAGAATCCAGTGTTTCCCAACCTGTGTGCCGTGAGAAGTCATGAGGTGTGCCGCAGAAAGTCCACTCGAACCCCCCATCGGCAATCATGCGGGCATATATTTTTCTCACTCACCCCCCCCACGCCCCCCGTCGGCAATCGCATATAAATACCCCGGTCCGTGATTTCTCACACTCCCCCCCGTTGGCGATCGCGTGCGCATATAAATACCCCGGTCCGCGATTCCTCACCCCCGTTGGCGATCACTCGTTCAAAAATGTGCCGTGGCAAAAAAAAGGTTGGGAAACACTGTTATAATCGATATATGCAACTGGACGAACAAAGTAACTCGGATCACAAGTAGCGCCAGTAGCGTGTAAACTTATACTGAGCCAAAGTGAGTGTGTGAATTTTCACTGTGTTAAAGTGGGGGTTTCATGTTTTCACTACTTCATTAAGAGTCAAAGCTCCAGTGAAACACTAAAGTATAAACCTAGACACAATACCTTTGGAGAAAGCAGAATTTATTTAATAACTATGCCTTGGATAGTGCCAAAAATATGAAAAATACAATTTCTGAACACTTTATTCATCTTTAGCGACTGGTGGAATGAAGACAGACAAGACTCAAAACTGTATTTTTCCGGAGCATTTTCATTGCGAGTCCCAGCCGAAGGAAGAGTCAGAGTGGAGGGCTGGCCTTAGAGCATGGGGAGGAGCCTTGGAGCTTAAAGGGAGGGGCTTGGATATGAAATGGTGTGGAACATTAGAGCGCAGATCTGGGAGAGAAGCAGAAGGAGCGTGCGAGGAGAAGAACGTCGTGGCGGCAGCGTCGTGAGAGGGTGGAGCTTGTCTGGAATTTTCCAGGGGAGGCGGGACGGAGGCGGGATGAGGAAGAGCACAGAGCTCACTCTGATTGTGGGAATGAGGAGAGGGTGGAGAGTGAGTGGCAGTTACGGTGTGCAGCTGAGTGTGTGAGTGCGTAGGGTCTGCCTCAGTGTGAGAGGGCGCAGTGTGCGTGTCCGCCGAGGCCGCAGCGTGTGTTTGCGCGTTGCAGTGAGAGTTTCGGTGACGGCGTAGCACTGCGGTGCGGGTGAAACCTTTCCCGCAGGTTTCGCACACGTACGGACGCTCGCCTGTGTGCGAACGCACGTGCCGCTGGAGGTCACCTGACCCGGCGAAGCACTTACCTAAAAACAGGGAAAGGGGAATTGAACAGCGCTGCTGTATAAAATTGCATTAAAGAGTAGAAATAAATACATAAATAACTAAAATGTCACTATATGCTTACAACCTGTCACTCTTTCAGTGGCTCAAAAATGTTGGCACTAATAAGAGAGCAAGCTGATGTTGATAGCTTCCAAATTGTCAGTTGCTCTTTGTAAGCCTTATGATTGTCATTTAACACGTGAGTCAATTCAACAGCATCAGGCTCGTTAAAAAAAAAAGACCATGTAACCAAATGTGACAAAATCTGATTTTGCTGGTAAAGAAACAGAATCGAGAATTGGGCTCGTGGGGCACAAGCAAGCAGGCTGAATCTGGGCAGATGTTTCCCAGTTAATTCTGGGATGTGGATGGTTTGAGTTGAAGCATGACTGGAAGCATGATCAGTGTGGTGCTGATGACCACAAGAATCCTACAGTAAAGCCGACCAACTTTTATTTAAGCCAAAAGGTGCGTGTGACTCACCACAGGTCTGGCAGCAGTACGGTTTCTCTCCTGTGTGTCTCATTGTGTGTTTGATCAGTTTTCTCTGCATGTTGAAGGACTTGCCACACTGATCACAGATGAACTCTTTTTCCGAACTGTGAGTCTTCTTATGCTCCTTCAGATTACTGAGGTTACCAAAACCTACACGCACGCACACACAAACACACACAATTTCAGTTTTTACGTGCTAGAACCTCCTATTCCAAATAGGAGCTGATGGAAACTCAACACTTTGGCTTTATTTCAGAAGAATAAACGGAGCAACAGTGTTAGTAGAGGATGGATTAGGACGATGATTCACCTTCCTGGAACATGGACCATGGCTATGTTGTTTTGGCCAGAGGCAGACAAGGCTCTGTCCCTTTATATAGATTAATGGGAGTCCTTTGTATCACTACACTATTTTAGTCAATGGAATCTAAAGGTTTTCATCCTTTTTCCCCTCAATTCTCCTAGTATATTCTTTTTAAGTTTCTAAACGGCAAACACAATAACCACCTGAGTTCTAAGTCCTTATCTACAAATGCACATTGCCATATTGTGCTTCACCCTAACAACACTGCACAACACTGCACAACACATTAAACACACGTATCCAGCATGAAACACATTGAGTTTTCTCCACCCCATGGACCTTTTGTTCTGCACCATGGGGTACAAGCTCAGTGATGTGTACAGAAGTTCTGCAATGGCTTCATAGGGAAATAAGCATAGTTAACAGAAGAAGGAGAACCCTTTATTTATCACATATACATTTGGAGCCTACAAGGGCCTCACTCAAGGGGCCCAACAGTGGCAGCTTAATGATGCTGGGGTTTGAACCCCCAACCTTCTGATCAGTAACCCAGAGCCTTGAATGCTGAACCAGCACTAATGGTCATGTTAATTATGCTGGATAAAACTTGAGCATTTGGCTCATGTTTTTAATCTGAAGCAACCTGCAGTTGAGACATGATACAAGTAAGCAGTTGAGGGTTAGTACTGATCAGAAGGTTTGAACTCACAACCTTCTGGTCAGTAACCCATAGCCTAAACTACCACTTCCAATAACCCTTGGAGTGGCATAGTAACCCGACAAGACAGATATCACAATAATTTCACTGCAGTTGAAAAGGTCAGTGTTGTTACCGACAAATGATTCCTCCAACTGTGAAGCGTTACGCACATGCACACATCAGAGCAGCCTCTTATCATGTCTGTCTAGCATTGTGTACCAGACCGCTGCATGGAACAAAAGGTCATTAAGAGATTTTGCATCTTAGTCTTTGTCAGCAAAATGAATAGAGGCCTAATAGAGTTGTGTCATTCATGACACACAAAAAAAAAAAAAACAGTGCACGGTCATAAAAGAAATTATACCTGGTGCGACTATTAGACAACATGACTGAGCAGTCCAGACCAGTAACAAACCAGCAAACAGTGCCCTGGAAAGCACGTGGGTCACCGAATGAAGAGATCTTGACAAAGCAAGTCCAAGTTCAAGGCCGTGATAATTGTTTCCTTCTTCATTATTTGATATAACTCTGGAGAACTGGGTTCCTGATGGAGTAACAGTGAACGAACCCTATTATGAAAAGATTCTCAAAACTTGCGAGAAAGGGTCAGAAGAAAGAAGCCTCCGCTGTGGGAAAATGGTTTCCTCCTTCATCAAACTGAAGCTGTTTTTGGCCCGGAAACACTTCACCCTCCATGTTCACCTGATCTATCACCATGCACCATTTTTCTTCTTTTCCCTAAAATCAAGTTCTGCACTCAAGGGAACTCGCTTCGAGAGTGTTCCAGAAGTGGAGAGGAAAATGACGGGGTTTTGATATGGTGTCATCTTAAGTCAAACAACCAGGTTCCTCGCCCCCATGCTGAGAGGTACACTGTAGCAGCAGACTCCAATCCTCATTGTCACAAAGAAACTTAAAGATAATTAAATCAAGGTGGGGAGCAAATCAGGAAGTTAACTAAATCATAGAATGGGAATCAGTATAGAATAAAAGGGACCATCTCAGTCAAAAGGATACCAAATGACTGCATATGGGTGATTGTTCCTGCTCCATATATATATATATAGAGAGAGAGAGAGAGAGAGAGAGAGAGAGATGGCAAAAGTTTTAGATGCTCTGGGTTCAGTCTGTACCTTTTCCATTTTCAAGGAAGTCCTTTTTTCAGTATTATGGGTTATCTTGTATAGATTCGTGATACATAATCCCAGCTCCAGGATGTAAATCCCCTTGTTTGTGTGGATGCACTTCAGGTTCTTTGGTTTGCTCTCACTGGAAATAAAAGGCGAGCTTGTACGCAGATTTGTAGCAACGATCAAGTGTGAGAATGTGGGTTTGCGCTTTTTCTTTTCCTGCCCGGGATCAATTCTTCTGCCTAGTGCCAAGGGATAGGATCCGGATTCACAGCAACCCTGGCTACTATAAAGCGGTTGCTGAAGATAAATGAATATAGGAACTGTAGTCGTTGTGCTTTGTAGTGATATATGTTCAATCCGTTTGTGCATTCAGAATGCATATTTCAAATAAATGCATACGAGGAGTTGATGGGTTATTGGTTTATTTTCTGGCCTGGACCACTTGAGTGCAAGTTGGCCCCTTAAAACTTAAAATGAGTTTGACATCCCTGGCTTAGATAGAAATCCCTTTCTGATATCTGAGAAGTTAGTGTGAACGGTGAGACGTGCTTTTGCCTCTAAGCTGCAGCGTAAGAGCTAAGAGGCAGCATGACATAGAGGATCTGATGCCCGGCTGCTTGTTGAAGATCAGTCAATGCACAGTATTATGGGAGAAGATCGGTTATCAGGATAAATCGTCTTAGCACAGATGCCTCAGGCACAATAACATGAATGCAGGTATGCTCATTGCATTTGTCAATACACAATGCAATTCAATGCACCCTAAAGATGGTTTATTAATAGGAAGGTGTAGCAAGAGTTCATGTCAAATCATCTGACGCACCGAAGACTACGCCACTATATGAGACTTGGAGGTGCAGAAAACCAGACGTGCGGGTATGTTTAATAATGCATACAAAAAATGTACAAATTTGATATACAGCCTTTTTAGGGAAAATACAAAAAAGGTGAGATACAGGATCTTTGTTTTATGTGTGTGCACTCATTAAATTTTGGTGTTTCTTTTGGCTCAGCCCCCCAAAAGAATTTTCAGAACGTTTTTTTTTGTTTGTTTGTTTGTTTGTTTTTTGGCAGAATACAGTCATGCCATTTGGGTCAGCTAGAGTAATTTTTACATTTTCGGTTAACGGCATTTTCTTATCCACTGGCAGCAAATCCAAACGGCACTGCAAAACCCAGCAGGCAAAATTTTAAACAGGAGGCTCATTATTAATTCTCATGCTATTCAGCAACATCCACTTACGTTAGCACGGAAAACAGCTCAGTGCTGGCTGAAAACACTAATTAGTGCAGTCTGATTTCATTACATTGCTGCTGGAAAAATGTCTAATTAGCAACTACAAAACAGTCTTGTGGGCTAAATAAAACTCCTATGTTATGCAGAGGCGGTGGTATAAATGGGCTAGCAGAGCTCAGCCCTCTTAAGAAGGGAGCACCATAAAATCAGGAATCATTTGGAGCATCCACATCAGATTATTTCCTGCAAGCTAAATAAAGTCTTAAGACACGTTACTTTGGATTTTGGTGGAAGCAAGTGCAACGGCACATCAATAGCTGTAAGAACAGTTCACAAAAAAAAAGGTGTCCTTTAACCTATAACCTTTGCTGTGATAAGATATTCACACAATCTATGACTGTCAAAATAATCCAATGTAACTGAACAGATTAAAAAACTATTTAATTTACAGCAGTCCTCGTCTAGCAAAAACAATTAAATATCCCGTTTTAATTTCATACTTGCTATTTCTCATTGTGCTGATGTCACATTTTGCCCCTCTGCAGAATGAAATTTGATATGTAGGTTTTTACTTGCAAAATTACCAAGTAGAATAGAATAAATCTTATCACCCTAAGATCACCATCCCTGCAGAGTGAAACATGGTGGTGGTAGCATCATGTCCTGGAGACACTTTTTATTAGAAAGGGCTGGAAACTGGTCAGGGTTAGGGGCAATAGACGGAGGGATGAAACTAAGTACAGTGCAATGTTAGAAGAAAGCCTTTCCAGTCTGCCAGAGACTTGAAACAGTGGAGGGCATTCACAAAAGGGCAATGACCGTGAGCATACTTCCACAGCTACACTGGAGTGGTTCAAAATACAGAATGTAGATATGTTAGAATGGCCCAGTCAAAGTCCTGACCTCAATCTAGTAAAGAATCTGTGGCGAGACTTGAAAATTGCTTTTCATCAATAGTCTCCATTCAATCTGACAGGACCTTTGCCCAGACGAAAATAACTAGCGGGAGAAGGATCTAAATGGCATCGTCTCAAAGGGGTGAATAATTCTGCAACTTACAAATGTACACTTTTTTTTTTGCTGTTTGTTTAATTACCCCTTGTGTCACAATGAAAAATATTTTAAATCTGTAAATGATAGATATTGAATAAATCAGAGGGTTAAAAAAAATATATCAATAAAGTCCATTTTAAAATTTCAGGTTGTAACAATACAAATTTTGGAAAAGTTCACGAGGGGTGAATGCACTTCTATTAAAGAAGCAAACTTTCAATAGTACAAGCAAATTTTAAATAAGAAAAATGCTTATCAGTAGCCTTAACTGTAACACCTTTTATCCAACAGGCAAAAACTGACATTCTTAATGTTGGTCTTTCATCACTGACAACCTCTGGAGGTTCTTCTGCTGATCCGATGTCACCTCTTCTGGTAATTATAAATAATAATCCAAAAATAAAAAGGTGCCAGACAGATTAAGAAAAAAAAATGGCCAGGTATTCCTAAGGGCCATAACCTTTATAAACAACAGCACCATTCATTTAGAAACAGTCCCAAAAGCCTCTCTTCCACTCTCATAACTTTCAAGAGGAACATGATGACATTAGAAATGTCAAAGCTCATTCTGGTGAAGTAGGAGAGGTAGAACAAGCTGACCTTAATTTCACTAACCTGGCCTGGAACGTCCGTTCAATCTTCGTTTCGTAGAATCCAGAAAATAGTCATTACTAGGGATGGTAAAATTATGCTTTTTTCTATTTTCAACATCTTTAATAACATGGCTCAATTCAGTCAAGGTTTTCTTTTGTGCTCGTGCCACTGGCAGAGAAAGAGGACTTGTTACTAACTTCAAGTCAAATGTATACAAGTCCTTCCCATCATCTCTTTTATCATTAATGACTCCTTACCACAAGATCCAAGATGGCGGTGCGGCAATAGCTCACAGCGGCCACTCCGGGTGCAAAATGGTGCTTTTTTGCACTATTTTGTTAATGAGCGCGACTTCAGACACACATGGGCACCAAAACAAACGGTGTTCATGTTTGCCATCGTCAAGAACTGCTGAAATACAGATATAACCCAAAAACTGACAAGAGGTCAGCAACAAGCACTTCCGGTATATCATACCTACCCTTTCCGTTTGATTCACCACTTGTAAATTTGTAAAAGTGATTGGTAAAAGTGTTTTCACAAGTTGTAAAATTGTTTTTGTTTTTGTAAATCTGTTTTGGGATTTGTAAAAGTGTTTCGGGAATGTAAATTTGTTTTGCCCCTCTCGGCCACCGTAGAGAACCTCTCCTGATCCCTAAACACCAGCTCCATAGCCAAGAAAGCCCAACAGCGTCTCTACTTTCTGCGGAGGCTGAGGAAAGCCCATCTCCCACCACCCATCCTCACAACTTTTTACAAAGG
>JAOVYU010000031.1:8847587-8857969 GCA_025674565.1 Synodontis membranacea | reverse complement strand
TTGGAGCCTGTACTTTTTACTTTCACTTGAGTAAAAAGTTGAGTCAATACTTCAACTTTTGCTAGAGTATTTTTAAAACAAGGTATCTATGCTTTTACTTGAGTAAAGAATGTGTGTACTTTTGACACCTCTGATATATGGTAACAAATTGCTATCCTATCAGACATTTGTGTCTTTGTGACATTGGTGAGATTGTGAGGTGCAGGTATGCACTTTGTGAGGTGCAGGTATGCACGCATTAATACCTGTATCAGGCGCACTGCTAATTGGCAGTGTTTATTGCATTTATGGAGAGTTGTGATCCCGCCTTTGATTGATCCTGTGTGTGTGTGTGTGTGTGAGAGAGAGAGAGAGAGAGAGAGAGAGAGAGACTCTCAACGGTCGGAAAGTCCTCCGATCATGGTTGTCAGAATGGGGTCTTTTGTTAAGGTGCTCGCCTGTATCCGTTTCACATTAATTAGTGCGGGCCCTGTAATGTCGCGCACAGTTAAACTGCATTTTTGTTTGGTATCAAATTAAACATAACATTATACTAAACATTATAAAATAATAGTGTTTTATGTTTGTTGGGTGTTTGGTTAAGTTTTCTTTCTCTCTTTTGGGTTCTGCGTGTGTTTGTTTAATGAAATAAATACGATGTGGGACATGGAGAAAAGGACTTATTCTAATTTTTTTTTTCGGTTTTTTTTTTTTTTTTTTTTTTTTTTTTTTGGGAAGGTTACCTGAGCCATGTCGGCGTTGCGTGTCACACAAAGGCGATTCCATAAAGGGCCATTGTCGGACTGACCATTGACCAGTGAAACGTGAAACCCCGCTTCCCCATTTCTTTCCCATCAGGCCCAATGAAGAAAGAAAAGCTAAATAAGCCTCAGTTCATTTCCACTGGACCCACACGGTGCTGCGCAGAGGTGAAGAGTGCAAGCCAAAAAAAAAGCGCCTATATTCTTTAGATTTTTGCAAAAGAAAAGGTAAAAAGGAGGAAAAGGTAAAATACGCGCATTTTACGCACGCTCGACAGGCTTCATAATGATTGTCAGTGAATGATCTGATTTTTTTTTTTCCCTCTTCTTGTTTTTTTTTTTTGGCACGCGCTTCATCCTCTGCGTAACGCTCTTTAAATCGGATTTCAGCGCGTTTTAAGCAGCTTGTCCCTTCCCAGCTTGTTCAAGCCAAAAAAAAAAAAAAAAAAAAAGGATGGAGTGATGGAGGGATGGTGTTGGATGAATATCTGGCATCACCGGTTCCTCAGAGCCGCTGAAGAGGACTGAAACTCGACCTCCATCTCCTAATCTGCAGATTTACAGAGGGCTATATAGGTAAGATTACAGCGAACACGAACCGGATGCTGGAAACGTGCTCTCGCAAACACCTGACCAGACATCTCCTAATCGTTTGAATCAGCGCGCTGTCGGATTGCGGAGCAAAAATGGTGGAGCACAGTGGACCCGATGTGAAGTTTGTGAACAAGTACTGTCCCAGTTCATCCTCTTCGTCTTCAACCTCCTCCTCCTCCTCCTCCTCCTCCTCTTCGTCCTCTTCCTCGGCGCGCGACTTGAAGATTTTGGCCACGTTGCGCGGCAGCCTGAGCCGGAAATACCCGCAGAAGAATGGCGAGGTGTTGAGCGCGCAGTACGGCATCAACCTGCTGCTCGTGGGCCTCGCGCTCATGCTCGCGCTCGCATACCAGGGACCGACCGTGACCGAGGAGACGGTGCTGGCCTTCCTCTCCACGCTCATGCTCATGCAGCTGCTGTGGATGATCGGCTATGTGGGGCGCCTGGAGCGCAAGCGCAATGCGCCGCCGGAGAGAGACGCAGAAGCGGCCACCAGCTGGATCCGAGGTACCCAGCTGCGCTTTAAGCTCATTCCTGAAGAAAATTATTACTAGCAATAAAAAGCCAAAGACAGACATAGATGTGGCTTTGTGAAGTCAAACTAGGACTATGCACTCAAACATACCAAACTTTGGTAGGGCTACCTGTGGTATGTACCCGTGCATGTGTTAGTATGTGTCACCGGTCCTTAAAGTTCAAGCACCTACATAGCTTATTTTTAAAGCCAGGTGAAAGATATTGCATGCTACAAGTGCAAAAGATGTACCATAGATAGTACCATCAAGGAAAAGTATAAATTGGTACCTTTATTTCTGAGAGTTTGCGTGTTGCTTTTCCATTGCATTACTCTACCCATTTAAGTACTGAAGAGACTTACCTGGATCCAATGATGAAAAAGTGACATAAAGCTACAGTAGAAAACATTACTGTTTTGGCTTGTATGAGACCAGGGCAAGAAGGATAACCAAATTCAGCACAGGTACTTTAGTTACGGCTTGCTTTTCTCGGCAGTGGAAGTAGTGACAACGTGGAGGATTGTAGGTAATTTGCCAAGCCAAGCTGTGACACACCTTATGGTGGAAAGGTGTTAAAGGGAATGGTCAGTACAGATCAATACAAAGTTCTTCTGACCGATCAGCTTTGTCCTGTGTTGAAACATTTCTATCCTGATGGGAGTAGTCTCTTCTAGGATGATCTCACCCCATCTGCAGGGAATGAAGACTCACTGAATGCTTTTGGATGAGGATGGAAATTACAGATAATTAGGACATTAGTGAACTTGACTTTATTTAAACAAATAAGAATGTAAAAATCAATGAGCTTATTCAGTGCTAAAATGTTAATTCAAAGCTATGTGTTGATTCAGATGCTAAACTGTTAATAAAGCATTGTACAGCATGTACCCATTTGGTTTATGTTAACATGTTATGCAAATGCATACGTAAAAATTTTATTTATTTATTTATTCTTATTTTACTACAGGTGGTCTGACTCTGCTTGCTCTGCTCTCACTCATCACAGATGCTTTCCGTGTCGGGAACTTTGTTGGCTATCAGGAGTGTGTGTCTACTGTGCTTGGTGTCTACCCAGTCGTACATGCACTTCACACAGTGTCACAGGTGAGATGGAGTGTCATTGTGCATTCGGATGCAGTCTTATTCCGGCATGTAGACCACACGCTAGCTTGAGCTAATGCATAGTCAATAACATTTTCAAATGGACACAAAATTTCAGGAACACAATGTTGCACTACTGAAATGATTAACAACAAGGAAAGCAGTCTACCGACTGCTAACACAGTTTCTGTTTGCTTGGGTGTGCTGAGAAATGAGGGTCACATCACAGCCAGTGAAAATTAAAAAAAAAAAAAAAACCTTTGATGAGTCCTGAGTACCAAAAGAGCACTGTTTCTGTGCAATGTTCTAGTAAATATGAGGTGCACGTGAAACAATCAACTCTAATGTATTGTCATTCTATGTTCCTCTGTTTTGTGTGCAGGCTTTTTTCACTGCAGATATTAGTGTGATTCGTTTTTGGCACACAAATGTTTGTCTGAATATGACAATGAAAACATCTGCATCATAGACAAAAATGCCATTGAAATAAGCCTTGCTACACATTAAAGTGGCTTTCATTAGTTATTACTGACACCATAGTGAATTATTCAGGCAAACCGAAGATGTTCCACACTGAAAACATTAATTAATTGATTTGACAGTGAGTGCATATTCTTTCTTATCTCTGTGTGCATTTAGCCCAAAAGCTCTCTGCAGGATCGTATGTCTAAAGTTTGAACTGAAATATGGAGTCGCAATTGATTCGGTGCTCAGTGCTGTAATCGATCTCTGAATCAGAGGGTCTTATATCACGAGGGGTCTGCGGGGAATAAATGAGTGCTTTGTCCTGAAATAAAAGGCTCTCTGTCACTGCTGATCCCGTTAAACTTCATTATGACTCATTCTACTAAAATTGATTCTTGAGAAGCCCCGTTTGAGTGAATCGGACAATGCTGGAGTTTTGGGGGGAAAAAAACGTTGATGTTTGAGATGTTAACTCTTCAGGATGTGAAACATGAGTTTTCATAAAACAGTCTGAGTTGTCAGGAAAATAATAAGAATTAACTTCATGTCTGGCACGGCGTTAGAGTACCTGGGTTGAGTTTGTGTGGGGTCCTCCTGGTTCTCCAGTTTCCTCCTACATCCCAAAAAACACACAAAAAAATGCCTCTGGGAGTGAATGAGTGTGTTAGAAGTGTAACACAATGCCACTATCTGTATTGGGATTTAAACCCCATCCACCTGTGTCTGCATTTAGATTTAAACCTGACTGTTTGAACCTGCCCATGACATTTTCTAGGTAATTTCCACAATTGTTTCCCAAAACATAAAGAAACTAATCACCAAAGTTAAATCACCACTACCACGACTAGGCAGAAAAAAAAGATGAATGTGTGAACGCTGTAAATCCATCCTCGAGCTTTAAAAAACAGCTTTTTTTGTCCCTCATCCCAAGGGATCCCAGTCTCGTCTAGTCTCCCATCTGCATTTGTGTCTGGCTACAACATATGATCCCCTTATGACAAATAATGTATTATTATTTAGTTACACCCCTGCAGTGTGTGCATGATATACTGTGTATACGTAAGTTGGTGTCCACCTCATACCCATTTATCTGTGGAGATTGGAACCTTCTTTTATAATCAGGGGCGGTCCTAGCCTGTTTGGTGCCCTGGACGAACACCTCCTCTTTAACTCGTTTCTCCTCCTCTTCTTTTCTCTTTTTTCTGAACTGAGCACCTGATGGCTTTGACCTTTACTTGTCCATCTTCCATCGGTGTTAATGCACTCCAGTATCAACACCCATCCCCCCGAGAATCACGACAACGTTGTAAACTAATAGACCTACACCTTAGTGTGCAGATTCGTTTTGTATAGGGTTTTTTTTTTCCTGCGATTTCACACAACCCAGGAAAAATTCATTGTGACGTAATGGGCTTGGATTGACAATATTATGAATAAAATTTGCTTTCAAGCAGCAGCCGCACCTCGCAAATGGAAGGCGCACTTACTCCCCACAAATGGGCAATAGAAAACCCATGCGCTGACATGTCGGGACAGAATGGGCACGCGCAAAAAAAAAATAATAATAAAAAAAAATTTGCCGAGTACCACGATGCCGCCCTGGGCAACGGCCCATGTCGCCCATATCAAAAACCACCCCTGTTTATAATCCAAATAACTCTGTTCAAATTGAAAACTATAAAATGATTAAGAAGTGAAGTGAAGAAACAACATGGCAAAAGGACCACAAGTCAAAATTAGTCAGCATTAGGTCTCTAGCACTTAAAAAACTATAAGATAATAGTATAAGATAATCAGAAAATTAGGAAACAAGCTATAGTCAAAAACACGGAAAACAATCATGAATATAATGCTCAGCAGTAACACACACCAGGATAACGCTATTGCTTCGCAAAGAGCCACTGACTAAGTCTCTCCTTAAAAACACTTCTAGAGTGTGTGAGTGCCTAGATGCCCCTGCATCCAATCGGTAGTCCGGAGAGCCAAAGCACATGTTCCTGACGGCCATTTTGACTTGTAGTTCTTGCAGCATGGGAAAAAATGACTGAGGTGTACATAACAGAACCCCCCTGTTCTTACTCTGGAGCGCCTTCTGATGGTCAACTCTGGCGGCCCTGGGCCTATGGGCTGGGGCAGGTCTTGGCACATGATCTAACAGACCCTGGCTGGATCAGGGCCCAGAGCTTTCAGCAACTAATGCGGGCTCTGTAACTGGAGCGGACTCTGTGGCTGGAGAGGACTCTGTGATTGGAGCAGACTCTGTGGCTGCGACTGGAGCTGGAGCAGGTTCTGTGGCTGGAGAAGGCACTGTGGCTAGATCAGGCTCTGTGGCTGAAGCAGGCTCTGTTTCTGAGGCTGTAGCTGGAGCTCACACTGGAGCATTCTCTGAAACTGGAGCAGGCTCTGTGGCTAAAGCAGGCTCTGTGGCAGGAGCTACGATGTAGTCCCCAAAGCCTGGAAATGGGGTGACAACATCGTCCTCAAAGCCCGGAGGCGAGGCGACCATGTTGTCCTCAAAGCCCAGAGGCAGAGCGACAATGTAGTCCTCAAAGCCTGTAGGCAGGGCGATAGCATAGTCCTCAGACTTGGACTCAGGTGTGGAGACAGCTTTGTCCTCACAAGGGAACTCAGGAGTGATAGCCTCCCTTCTGGCAACTGGAAGGGGCTCTGGAGCCATGGCCTCTTTTTCAGCCACTAGGGGGGTCTGGAACCATGGCCTCTCTTTCGGCCACTGGAGAGAGCTCTGGAGCAGTAGCCTCCATCTCGGGACCACTGGAGGGAGCTCTGGAGTGGTAGCCTCCGTCTCGGCCACTGGAGGGAGCCCTGGAGTGGTAGCCCCCGTCCCGGCCACTGGAGGGAGCTCTGGAGTATAGGCCACATTCTCAGCCTGCCGTGGGAGTTTTGGGTTGCAGGCCTCCTCTTTGTCCTGCCCGGGGAAATCAGGAATACTTTCTGAAGCACACTCATCATTGCAAGCCTCCCCCTGGCCTGCCAGGATTGCTCCTCGGTGCTTGCAGCCCTCCCCAAAAATTATCTAGTTTCTATCTATCTAATTTTAGAAATCCATACATGAAGAGCCCCAAAACTATGAGGGTTCTTCATGCATGGATGTTCCACGGTAATGAGATACTTGGCCCACCTAAATGCAGGCCCCCTGAGCCAGTGAACCATGCAATTCACCCATATTTCCTCAGATGGTTTAGGCTCCACTAGACTCTCATAAAAGCATATACACTGAAATAAGAATCCATCAGGCGAATCATCCATACCTTCATAAATATCTGGCTGATCAATGTCCGATTTTTGCAAAAAAATGATGGCATGGTTGTCATGAAGCCATCTTTAATCCAGGGTGATCCCGCTGCATCCATGTTTGGCAAAGCAATCTGTTGCGGCACGGACTCAGGAGGATGCATTTGCAGGGATCTAGGAGGCAGAAGTGTAATTTAAACAGTTTATTTAAAATACACAATCAGGCAGAAAAATCTAAATCATGAGGCAGAGACGTAATCCAACAGACATGCAAAGGTCCAGGCGATCAGCAAACAGAAATACAAGGGCTAGGCAGGTAATCAGAAGACAAGAAAACAGGCTATGGTCAAAAACCCAGAAAACAATCATGAATATAATGCTCAGCAGTAACACACACCAGGATAACACTATTGCTTCGCAAAGAGCCACTGACTGAGTCTCTCCTTAAAAACAGTTCTAGAGTGCGAGTGATTAAATGCACCTGAATCCAATAGGTAGTCCGGAGAGTCAAAGCACATGTTCACGTCGGCCATTTTGACTTGTAGTTCCTGCAGCATGGGAAATGTAGTCCATGACCGACATATACATAACAGAACCGGCTTCCCGATGGAGTAACCGTGAACCAATACTATTACAAAAAGTTTCTCAAACCTTTGTGGAAAAAGGTCAGAAGAAAGACCCCACAGCTGTGGGAAACTGGTTTCGTCCTTCTTCAAGACAGTGCACCAAATAGCCACACCACATATTTCATATACTTTATACAGAGCGAATAATCATCTAATAATGTTACCCAAGGGCTCTTGGTAAAGAAGTGTTTTTGCCAGGACAGACAACAAACTCCCTTGTCTCCTGGTGTTAGCATTTTAGCATGACCTGTAGTGTTGCCCAAATCAGCCATTCAAGACAAGTTTATAACACTAAGAAAATGTGAAATTTGGCTCAAAGGGATTTCTAAGCATGGTCAAGAGTGTGTTCAATGCCTATTTTAATTTGTAATAGGCTCTAATGAGTTTTTCAGCCGATTGTCATTAATGATTTTAGCTAACTCCCAGGCAATTAACGAACTAGATAACACTAATAGTGACATCTAAAAAACTGACAGCTTATACTGATTTGCCTCTGTAAGAATGTTCTAGTGCTCTCTCTGTCTCTCAACCTTAGAAAACTGCAGATCTGTTGAAGCAACATGGAACTTCACAAAATTGAAAAGTAATAATAAATAGTACATTTGTTTATGGTGGCGAATACAGTAAGCTCCAGATGATGATGATGCTAAAAAAAAAAGGTAGCTGTGTGAGGTGGATGATCTGATGTTTTTCTTTCTCATTCTGCAGGTTCATTTTCTCTGGTTTCACGTTAAAGATGTCATCAAGCGTTACGAAACGTTCGAGAGGTAAATTTGTGCGCATGCATGTATTTTCGGAGTATAACTGATGTGATTCATGCTATATTCACTAGTGCATTTACTACTACGATAGTTGTCGGTTCAAATCCCAGCATCGCCAAGCTACCACTGTTGGGTCCTGTTGAGACTCTTAACCCTCAAATGCTCAGTTATATCCTGTCTCAGCTGTAAGTCGCTTACGGATACAAGAATCAGCCAAATGAGGTAAATGTAAATTTGTGTTAGGTTTGGTGTGATTCATGCTGTATTCACTAACCTGCTGATTTGGAGTAACGGAGTGATGACTGAAGCCGAACATGCTCTCAATGACCACAAGAGACGATTATCGGCAGTCGGATACTTCAACTTTACTGTTGGGGGTAAAGTTAACACATGCACACACGCACATGCTGGACGCCAACCTCTCCCCATCTTATCCTGCTACAGTAGCTGATACTACACATACGTACTTGAGTCTAGCTTTTCCTCTGTGCCTCTATCTCTTTATTTATCTTTCTCTGGTTGTGTCTGTCTGTTAGGTCATGCAAAATTATTGCTAATTGTTCAGTAAAGTGTTTTATCTTTCTGTCTCCTTTCTTTCTCTTTCTGTCTCTCTCTACCAGAGGGCAATGAGCCTGCTTGTAACTGTACAACCAGTGCATGTTCGATGTTCAGCAGCAGTCTGTACTATCTCTGTCCCTTCAACATTGAGTATCACATCTTTGTCTCTGTGCTGCTCTTCGTCATGTGGAAAAATGTTGGCCGCATCCTTGACCAACACACCAATCAGAAGCCTGTGCCATCGTCACCATTACTGAAAGGCTCAGGAGACGGACCATTCCTGGTGCTCGGCCCAGCCCTCGGGCTCTTGGCACTTGCCAGTGCCATTACGGTGCTTGTCATCTACATCATCCATGTGGAGGAGTCATTGGAGGCACGCCATGCAGCCATCTCCATGTTCTACTGGTTTGGAATCGTAATTTTGGCATGCATGAGTGTCACCGGTGCTGTTGGGTTGGTCATCTATCGCATAGAGGATTGGCCCATGGACACGGCGCCAAATCCAGCAAGGACGCTCGATTCTAAACTGCTGCTCGGCTCTTCCATTGGCTCCTGGCTTGTCTGCTGGTGCAGTGTCATAGCAGTGGGCGGGGCCACAAATTCACCCAACTACCGATGGGCTAATTTAGGATATGCCATACTTTTAGTTTTGGAGAAGTGCGTGCAAAATCTGTTCGTTGTTGAGTCGCTTTACAGGAGACGACGCGAGCCTGAAGTGCGGCCTGCGCTTTGTGCCACCCATAACTCCATCCTAAGCCCTAGCCCAGGAAATGAGAAAATCTTTGCTGTGTACGATGGCATCATTAACCATGCATACGAGTCACCAGATAAACACTGTGAAAACGAAAAGCAAAATTACTGCAGGAACAACGGGAACGTCTCAATTTCCACTGGACACGGAATGCCAGAGACACCAAACAAACTGAGGCAGGTCCTGAAAAACATCGCCATCTTCCTGTTTATGTGCAACATTTCGGTATGGATCTTCATTAATGCTTGTGTTAAAATTGCTATTACTGTTTCACTATGTGTAATTGTTTATCCTTTGATATATGATCTTAAGGTTTTTGTGCTGTGTGTGTGTGTGTGTGTGTGTGTGTGGTGTATAGCTCTGGATCCTACCTGCATTTGGATGCCGGCCACAGTTTGATAATGGTTTGGAGGAAGCGTCGTTTGGATTTCCTATCTGGAGCACGGTGCTGAATTTCGCCCTTCCCATGAGCCTCTTCTACCGCATGCACTCTGTTGCGGTTCTCTTCGAAATCTTCCGGAAAATCTAGGCCCTACTTCTGCACCTGTGTGGTGTATCTTCTGCACACAGTAATGATGATTCTCTCCATTGAGTTCTCAGAAGCAGCGTTACCTTCTTTTTTTTTTTAACATTTTTAAATCGTTAAAAAAAGGAGAGAAAAAAAGAGAAATTCCCTTTTATCCTCAATTTTGATTGCACAGAAGAAAGCATGATTGGTGGGTATTGCTACTAGAGAGAAATAAGTGCTCTTTTGCCTTTTCTCCTCTGTGATTAGACAAAAGCAACACATTTGAGCCACTAGGGATTATTATACTAGTTGTCTAAGACTAGACATCTTTTCCACAGCTGATAGGACATAGTGAACCATCAAAGAAGCAAAGAACCATCAAACTTCATTTAGCATGTACAGCAATGTACAAAATTGCATTTATAGATTCAGTGTGTTATTTAGGCTACACCATTAACTACGAAAACAAATCAGTGCAATAAATGTGCCAAATTTTTTATATATACATATA
>JAOVYU010000031.1:8780752-8796691 GCA_025674565.1 Synodontis membranacea | reverse complement strand
ATATATACACCTGTTAGCCTGTTTTCTTTGCTAATGTCAGACTAGCATAAATTCCAGACGCTCACATAATTGACTACAGCATGTTAAATTCTAGAGTTCGGGACAGATCCAAACATGGCCAAAGTCACGGAGATGTCAAACGTCTGGCATACTTTGTCTTCAATAGCTTCCTAACTCTTTTAAGTATATTTTAAGGGTATTTCTGAGAGAAAAGTAGTAACAATAAAGACTAGACTTCTATGCCAGAGACATCGACTTACAGTCGTGGCCAAAAGTTTTGAGAATGAAAACAAATATTGGTTTTCACAAAGTTTGCTGCTTCAGTTTTTATGAGGGCAATTTGCAAAAATACTCCAGAATGTTATGAAGAGTGATCAGAAGAAAAAGAACTTCTCTCCAAGAAAAACATCAGCGACAGACTGATATTCTGCAAGATGTACAGGGATTGGACTGCTGAGGACTGGGGTAAAGTCATTTTCTCTGATGAAGTGCCTTTCCGATTGTTTGGGGCATCTGGAAAAATGATTGTCCAGAGAAGAAAAGGTGAGCGCTACCATCAGTCCTGTCTCATGCCAACAGTAAAGCATCCTGAGACCATTTGTGTGTGAGCTCACTCACAATTTTGCCCAAGAACACAGGCATAAATAAAGAATGATACCAAAACATCCTCCGACAGCAACTTCTTTCAACCATCCAAGAACAGTTTGGTGAAGAAAAATGCTTTTTCCAGCATGATGGAGGACCGTGCCATAAGGCCAAAGTGATAACTAAGTGGCTCAGGGAATAAAACATTGAAATTTTGGGTTCATGGCCAGGAAACTCCAAAGACCTTAATCCAATTGAGAACTTGTGGTCAATCCTCAAGAGGCGGGTGGACAAACAAAAAAAAAAAAATCTCCAAGCATTGATTACGAAAGAATGGCTTGCCATGAGTCAGGATTTGGCCCAGAAGTTGATTGACAGCATGCCAGGTCGAATTGCAGAGGTCTTGAAAAAGAAGGGCCAACACTGCAAATATTGACTCTTTGCATAAACGATGTAATTGTCAATAAAAGCTTTTGAAGCTTATGAAATGCTTGTAATTATACTTCAATACACCACAGAAACATGCTTGTAATTATACTTCAATACACCACAGAAACAACTGACAAAAAGATCTAAAAACACTGAAGCAGCAAACTTTGTTAAAACCAGTATTTGTGCCATTCTCAAAACTTTCAGGCACGACTTGTACATGCGAAGTACTTCATGCCTACTGGCTTTCAACATGCTGTATTCTTACATTTACCAGGTTGAGGATTTTCCACAAGGGGGAGCTATTGGTACACAGAAACAGGTACTGCATGACCACTGCTGTGCTGGTACTACTGATAAATCTGTTAACTTCACTAAATTAACTTTTTTTTTTTAACATCATATACAGTGATAGATTAAATAATAACTTGGGGCAGCAGTTATTTTCATGTACTATTTAACAACTATGTAAAGACTGCATACCAGTCTCACCACAAAAAAGGGGCAGTACGCAGTGTACAAGCGCATGATTGCTGAAAAAAAGGTGAAGTCAGGCATATATTTCCTTATAATTAACAGTTCTGAAAGACTTTGAACAGAATTCTGGAGCCAGTCCGAGAGTGACATTGACCAAATGTCTTTCCCCGTATTTACCAAAAATATTAGATTAGGATCTATAAAAAGTATACATGTACAGTATATCATGAGAATGTTTTGCTTAGCAATGAGCACACATTCTCATTGACTTGCTTTAGCAATAATGTGAGTAACATTAATGCCAATACAGCAGTGCTCACTTGAACTGAAAACCTTCGCAACCAGCATTAAAGGGGACAAACAACCTCAAAGTAGAGGTGTATGTGCAGAGCTTTATTAAGGGAGTAATATATACAGACTAAAACATAAACTCTCAATATTATTCATAACGAACAGGAAGGCCATAACAAATGTCCAATAGCAATATGCTAATAAGCCATAGCCAGTTAACCAGCAAAAACATTATGGGGCACGTTAAATGAAGGCTTTGCAGAAGCATGTGCATGTGTGTGTGTGTGTGTATATATATATATAAAAATCAGACGAAGGTGATGCGCGTGCGCGTGTTGTTGATCTGCCACACATTGAGCTCTTCATACTCCTGAAGCGCAGAATTAAACTGAGCCGGAGTGAAACCGCGCGACACACACCGGTGTTCTGCATCGGCCATGCGCACCGCCCGCACCTTTCCGCCTTCAGATACCAACTCGCGCACCAGAGAAAAGATCACATCGGCAGGGCGCTGGGACCTAGATACACACAGACAGAAACACAGGTAAGACTAATCAAGAACCTAAACTAGAAGACCTTCACTAATTGTGCTGCTGTTTCCTATTTAATTTGCATGTTATTATTGAGTGTACTACTTTTAGGTAACTGCGCTGTGTATTGTTCTGTATTGTACACTTTGCAGTGTACCATGTCATTACGCAAGCAGTTAATGATATAGTGGTGAATTACACAATGTGTGTCTAGTAAAGAAATCATCAGACTCAACAGGTTTTTAAAACAACCCCACTGGGCTGGCCTGGGGGCCACTCACAGGAAGTAAACCTTTTGACAGATTCTATTTTACTGTATTAAACCATGCTGAAATTTACAAAAACAAGTGTGTATTTGTTCCCTTGTGGCTGTGGAAGCACTTACATCAATACAGTATCTTAGACTAAAAATAGTACAACATTCTTACAGTTTAAATTGTGCTGCAAGAAAGATGCACACTTGAATTATAGACTTCAGGTGGGTTAATACGGAAAAAAAAAACCTGTCAAAACATTTACCATAAGATGGTTAAGATACAGGGTGTGTCTTCACAGCCCTAACATACAGATTTTCTTGCATGTGTGTGGTTACCTGGTGGTTGTGGACTTGTCAGGCTGCAACGAGTCTTTGCTCATCTCCATCAGCCTCATTGCTTCATTTACATCCTCCTTCTCTACAACATCCACCGTTCGGAGACGCGCCTGCAACCCCCACACACAAACAATGAAGATCAGTAACATCCATCACAAAGTCCATTACGACGTCCAAAGATGAACAAACGTACAAGACGTTAAGTGTCGAGCTCCTCCACCACAGCGAGTTGTGCCGGCACTGTCAGACCGAGACAAGTGCAATGCCTTATGGAAAATCCAGCAATTGCCCAAGTCTCCGCCTCTCAACACCAGCTACTCTCTCTATTGGCCATGTGTTGCTTCCAAGCTCCACCCCCAAGCTCTTAGCACTCAAACTTGTGACAGTTCGAGGTGTGGTCAGTTTTGCATGGGTTTGCACAGCGGTGAGTGATGAAGGCTGAATGCCGACCCCGCAAAGCTGACCGCTGCCACGACAACCAGAGCACGTAGAAGACGCCTGCGTGAACCCAAGTGGCTCCCTCTGTTGGTCAGAAGTGCTAACTGCAGTTCGCTCATGACGACAGATGTCCAGCAGATGCAGATTATTGCTTTGACAGGTGTGTTGTGCAGCTGTGTGTGTCAAGTGCCGGTTCTGCAGTAGGTCTTGTGTTCAGCTACCTGCACAAACAGCACTTTTAAGACCCAGCCGCGCAGATGCCGAAGTCATAACCCCTGATCCTGAATTATTTGATGCCCCCTTTACTATACTAGGACATTTATTTATAAAAGAATAGTTTCGACAGTTGATCAGAATACGATCAACACCCTCAACAAGGTAGTAATGTTGACTAGAAGAGGTGCACATGCAACAAGGACCACAGCCTTGAGAGGACCGTCAAGAACTTGGGAGAGCTTCATAAGGAGTGGGCTGAAGCTGGTGTCAGTGCATCAAGAGCCATCACACACAGGAAAGGGTCTATAACTGTCACGTTCCTAATAAATATATAAATGAACATATTTTCCAGGCCTAGGACAGTTCTGCATTGTAAATGCATTTTTGATTGATCCTAATTGATACTGGATTTTCATGAGCTATAAGCCACAATCATCACAGTTAAGACAAAAACTGACTCGACGTTTCAATTTATACGTAATATAAACATGTACTTTTTGCTTTTTGAACTGAAGTACAAAAAAAAAAAAGCATGATATTTACATTTTTCACCAAGTACACTATTTTATAAAGTACAGTGGACATTACAGAGCACATACAAGTTGTCCCGCATTAGCATACTACACAACAGTATGTAGGGAAGACGGAGATTTAGGACATGTGCATGCAACACTTTAAACATTGTCCTATTGATATTGATCCAGTTCCAATCCATCACACTTTTTTCCAGTGCCTCTGGTTACACAAAGGACGGCTGCCAGGCCTGATTAGACCCGTCACCCGTGTAGTTTCATCTGCAACTGGTAGGTCTGATTGGTGTTGCAGTGACATGGCTGGTGTAGGACAGAAGTGCCCACAATGCAGTAGAACACAAGACACACTACCTGCACTGTAAGCACTTTATCACACACAAACCTTTAACTCGTACCATTGAGGGTGTGTACAGAAAACATTATGACACTCGCAGTATGGGGAAACGTGTGTTCGTGTACACGCACGCACCAAGGCTGTGGACAGGCGCAGGATGGACAGTAGGGTGCGGGCGGAGGTAAAGGTAGTATCCTTGCTGACTCGTGCCTCCTTCCTCATCTCTACATACGCAGCTGTGATGTAATCAGTCAGGCCCTCAGGGATGACCGGCTGCTTCTTCTTACACTTACTGATATAGCGCCTAAAACAGAAAGAAAATACAGTAAAACATTGCTCAAGTGCTGTCAATCCTTTTTTTTTTTTTTTTTTACATTAGTGCAGACTCAGACCACAAAAGTAACCGTTGATTCTATCTGCTTTGTTACAGTGCTACCTATATTGATCAAACTGTACTACTACATGCTGCAGTTTTTGTATACCTCACAGACTTAGTTACTGAAGATGGCATGTACTGAACTAAATACTGTAACTTCTACAACGCCGTATTCTACTACGTACCAAGCACACGAAAAGAAAATTAACCGAGAATTAAGTCAGAATTGAGAATTCACAAATACTATAAGCATTACTTAGCTGAAGCTCAGACAATAGACCTGGCAAAGGTTTATTTATTAATATACTCATTCTCATACTTTATCGTTTCTATAGTAACGACTTGCACAGGGATTTGTATAGTGGACATGTCAAATAGATTTTTTTTTTTTTTTTTTTTTAATGAGTTATGTAACTTTTCGTTTTCGGATGTTTTTTTGGAAACGGGGCTTTGCAGTTTCTAAGTAATGATATCACAAGCTGCAATTTTGATATTGCAATTTTGAAGGAAAAAAGAGGCCGGTGAAGAACGATTTATAGCCGTTACAGTAAAAGTGATGCTCATTTGAGGGAAATTCCACACCGTTAAATGTAACTATAAATGGACAAAAGTGTCACATGTTGCTGTGGTATTAAAAGTATAAAAGACTTTAGGATGTGCTTTTATTGTTCAAGGATCTAAAGAGTGCATGTGTACCTCATGAGCTTCATGTCGATGGGTGTGTAGTGTGAGGGTGGCTGTTTGCAGTGCTGGTGAACGTGTGTGATGTGCTGCGCAAGCTGCAGGTCTTTCTGGGTGTCCGGTTTGTCCTGAATGAGCCACAGCAGGTCAAAACGTGACAGCAGCGCCGCTGGAAGCTGGATGTTTTGCTCGATGCTTTTCCGTGGGTTGTAGCGGCCAAACGCGGGGTTCGCTGCCGCCAAGATAGAGCAGCGTGCGTTCAGAGACGTCATTATCCCTGCCTGTGACACACAAAAAAACCGTTACTAGATACAGAAGAGAAACAACTTGGCATGAATTATTTTCATTAAATTCCATTTCCATTCCAATCTTAGACAGGTAGCACTAACTCCAGGAGGTTATTTAGCATCACCTGCCACTAGCCCTTCAACGAGGCACATCTCGCATGCCAAGATGAGCATTTTCTGGTCTTCGCGCTGGAACGAAAGCTTTGGTAAGTTACCCCCAATTTTGCACCCCCAAAACGTTACCTTGGCAATGGAGATGGTCTGCTGCTCCATGACCTCGTGGATGGCGGTTCGATCTGCATCAGCCATTTTATCGAACTCATCGATGCAGCACACACCCAGATCAGCCAGCACCAGAGCTCCACCCTCTAATGTCATCTCCCCAGTAACAGGATCACGCATCACTGCTGCCGTCAAGCCCACACCTGACGAGCCACGCCCAGTGGTGTACTGACCTACAGAAAGCGAGCACAAAACCCATTGTGTTCAAATCCCTTCGCGATACATCCCTTTGCGTTCTAACAAGACTAGCGTTATAGAGCGAGTGCGCGTGTCAAACTTACTGCGTGGTGCCAGGCGGTCGATGTATGACAGCAGCTGAGATTTGGCCACACCGGGATCTCCCATCAGACAGATGTTAATGTTACCTGCACCCAACCGGACCCAAAATTAAAACACTCAAGCCCGTATCATTCAGTGCAACTGAACTTCCTGAAAGCAAAGAGAATGTACACACCCCTTATCTTCATGCCACGTGGGTTCTGCTCAACTCCACCCACCAGCAGCAACAGCAGCGCCTTCTTTACATCCTCATGACCATAGATCTCTGGCGCAATCGAACCTGCTAGTTTCTCATAGAAATCCTCCTCTACACAAAAAGACACAAGATTGAGAATGTTAGTGCTGGCTATGACACAGAGAGATCATAAAACAGTGCATCATATGTCACTGCACAGCCACACACCAATCAGAGTGCCCATGCACACCCCTGTAAACCAACGAAAGTGCCTACCAATGGGCATATGAACATAATCTGGACCAATGAGCAATGTAAAAGAAGGTGCCACATTTTCTTTTACAACATGGGGCCAGAAAGATGCACTTGGGTCACATGCCTGGAGAATAGATGGCACATGCCTCGCAAGCCAGCTGAGGCAGGGTGACGCTCTGGGCCATGTTCTGCTGGTAAACCTTGGGCCTGGAGTTCATGTGCATGTTACTTTGACACGTACCACCACAATATCGTTTCAGACACCACTTCATGGCAGCGGGTATTCCCTAACGGCAGCGGCCTCTTTCAGCAGAATAATGCTCTCTGCCACACTGCAGAAATTGCTCATGACTGCTCAAACTGATTGAGAAACAAGACAGTTCAAGGTGTTGACTTAGTTCTCCAAATGTCCCAGATCTCAATATGTGGGATCTGATCCATGGAGGCACCTCCTCACAACTTACAAGCCTTAAAGGATCTGCAGTTAGTGTCATGGTACCAGATACCACAGGCCACCTTCACAAGTCTCGTATTCTGTAAATCAACGGGTCGGAGATGTTTTAGCGGCCCAAGGGAGACCCACACGATATCAGGCAGGTACTTTTAATGTTATGGCTTATTGGTGAAGTTAACAGGGAGGCTTATTTTGTTCAAATCTTAACCGTTTTTAAACTAAAACGTTGTAAATAAAAGTTTAAATAATTTGCAATTGAAAATTGTGCATGGATCTTTTATGCATTTTCCAGTCAGAAACATCAGATTACTTTGTCAACCGGTGACACTTTGTGCATCAAATAACGAGGATCATAAGTCTCCATTCAACAGACCTGTGATCTGTCTGAGCTCTTCATCAGTAAGCTCCTCCACCCCAAGTTCATCATCCTCAGTCTTATTCATCAGCGTGATGGTGTGCGCCTCCATATAAGTCTCCGATAACAGACCCTGAGACAAAGACACACGTTGAAACCACCTGTACAGGCACGCTACAACAGTCTCAGTTATTCTGCTTTAAAAAAAAATAAAAAGTGCTTTAACCCAGTGAACGAATACTGCAATTTTATCTTAATTTATTGTGCGCGTGTGTACGAAAAATAACAAAAAACAAAGCGGACCATGTGCATACCTGTACAGCCTGCCTGAACCCAGTTCGCAGTAGAGGAAGGAAAACTCCAGAAATGGTCACGTGATCCCCAGGCTGAGCTGCACGCGTGTTCTCTCCACGCACTGACACGGTCATACTGCGCGGAATATTTCCGACTGGGACCTGCTCGCTCTGCACGTACACGTCATAGAAAGAGAGAACATGCGTAGTTACTTTAGCACCGTCGACACACAGATTAAATACAAGTGTACGTCTTTGTAACGTGTTACACACTCACATGCTCCTGGATGCGAAGCTCCTGGAACTTCACGAACTTTGAACCGCGTGTCTGTAAGTACAGACGGCCTCCTGACCTGTTGGTCACGCACTCCTGGCTCGGACACATGATCAGCGGCGTGAAGCTTGGGGATGCAATCTGTCGCGTACAAACCGTTTTGAATTAACCCCGTTAGAGTGCAGTCCGATCACATAACCATATTATTCATGACATTTATGAATTAGCTTGCAAAGAGGACGCTCTCTTTCTGTCATCATACCGGTTGGTAAGTCTCCGCACCGCACTGATCACATGTATAGGTGGCAACCGCCATCATGGGTTTGACCTCTGACGCCCTGGTAACGATGCCTCGGACTGTCACGAGCTTCCCGATGGAGTCTGCTTTAACATCCCTGATGACCTTTAGCTTGGCGGAGGAAGGAGGACGGAAATACAGCTCACTATGTGAGAGAGAGAGAGATATGAGGTGCATAAGAAATGAGAACAGGATAGTTACTTTAATAGTGTCGAAACAGTTGACAATATAACAGAGTCTGGAACATGTTGAAACTTGCTTGAAATTTTCAAAAAACACATCAGCAATAATTAAAAACAATAAAATGTCAATTATTACAGCAATCAGAACACAATCATCACAGATTGTAAAAAACTAATAATAATAATAAATAGTAATTCAAAGAGAATGATGGACTCATTAGATCCCAGACCATGCGCACTCTGCACATGTTCCCAGCCCTGGTCATAGATCGCCCCCTTTCCCACACGTTAGTGCTTAGCTGCTTGGCTTACTAACATAATAGCCTAGATAATAAAATACACTCACTTTATACCCAGCTAATTCATAAATTACTACCTTCTTAGCAGACATCCAGCTTTGCCACAATCGCATTTGTAATGTGTACGCAAACACACCCGAATACGGGATTCATACGTCACAGGATTAAACTCAGAAAGCCTTGGGTTGGTGTACTCGGCACTACGCTGCAACCTTAGACCACTCTTTCACACACTCACAATCTTCTCATGAGCTCAGTGGGGTACTGGTTCCTGGGATCACGCGTGTCTGCAGGGTCACGGCCTCTCCCCTCCATCATCAGACGGTGCTCGATGTAAACGTCGAGCGCGTCTTTAGCCACCACCTAAAATTTAAAAACAAAAACGTGCAATCGTAGACACGGCCACTAAAATGGTTTCAGGCACTTAAAAAAAGAAACTGCATGAGGGGTGTGTGTGTGTACCTCGTGCTCTCGATACTCAGGCAGCAGCTCATGCACAGCATCAGAGAACAGCGCGAAGTATCGCTTGGTGTTCTCACAGATGCTCTCCACCAGTTCTGGGTCCTCTTCTGCGACGTCATCCAGATCCACCAACAAAGCAACTTGCTCTCTATGAGCCAAAGACACCTACAAACAAGAGACGCAGAGAGAGAGAAACAAAGATAGAGGAATTGTGGGAAACTGGAACTGCTATTTCAAATTTCAGCAGCGCACACTACAGAGGCACACGTTGATTGATATGAATCACAAAAATGAGCAATAACCGAATGGGACGTCTTATTATAGAGAAATCCTCAACATTGTGTCGTGCTGTGATGACATGACACTGAGCGGAGCTACCGCCACAAAATCGAGTACTTCCCAATACTGACATATTCCACGGCATTTTACTCACACATACCAGAGCTGTTTCTAGGTTTCTCCTTACCAGAAAACATTTCAAATATTTCTCACTACCTGCTTTAGTGACGTTTTACGCTAAGGAAGATCTGTAAAGAATGCTTGTTGCTAACACTGGGTTTAAAAAGCCGCTTCCTCACCGGGGTAGGGGGGATTAATCACGAGCTACAGAAATCACATCATTAAGAGTTGTTTTCAGTGTGTGTGTTGACGCAGGACCGTCACGGTCGTCGTCGTGTTATCGAGCCACTTTTGTTCAGATCCGTCATCTCTCGTGTCCGTACTTGCCCGGGCTTTATTATGTGTCAGCGCACGATATCTGAATGACATCAAGTGCTCATGACAATTAGCCTGTAATCCAAAACCGTCAATGTATCAAGTCGTTTCAGGTAAAAGATTACGCCGTGTCGTGTAATGACTCGTGGATGTGTTGACGGGGTTTTTTTTTAATTTAAAAAAAAAAAAGGCAAATGTATTTTTCTTTATTGTGCAAAAAAAATGTGACCTATAATTTAGTATAAGTGTGTGTAAAGTTCTCACCAGCTGAGCGCCATATTTGAAGACCTTCTTCCCGGACTCATCCTCAGTGTAGAACTCTTGCAGGAAGCGCTTACACTTTTCTACACACACAAAAACACACAACATTAACCTCTGAGCTAAACCTGCAGGAGTAGGCGGGGCCTCGGAGAGGCGCGCGACAGAAACCTGCACTGCGCGAGCCCGTCCGTTGACAAACATCAAGTCACGTGACCCCGCAAAACACCCCCCCTCCCTCCCTCCCGCAGAGGAAGTAACAACAAAGTGAGGTATAAACCAATCCTTCAACAATAAAATAACATTACATTACATACACTCAGGCTTCAATCATATTTACGTCACGACACGATTAAACCAACAGCATGAACAAACAATCATCAATCCTACATTTATATATAAAAAAGGGCCCAATCTTATTGTTTTTTTTTTTTTCTCAGTTATTCTCTCAGACTCTTAGAGCTGCTGAATGGTCTCCGAGCCCTCTCTTACTGCCACACATCTGATTAACAGCTGAAAAAAGAAAGAAAGAAAGAGATCAGACTTGGCTTTGTTCTATCCGATCCAGCCTCCGGCGCGCGGCACGATGACGAAGAAAAGGACGACGATGTCGGAGTCTCGGTTCGCTTCAGGTCTGCGCTCCGTTACTCGACGCATTGTGAACATACACACAACTTCGCTGTTTTTGTAAACAAAGGAGCACATGGCTGGCGAGCCCCGTAACGTAGGCGTCTACTTCCGCCGCGCGCATGCGCTCCGTGAGCTGCCTTAAATAGTGCCTCGTCATCATCATCGTTGGAAAAATAATAATAATAATAATAATAAAAGAAACTAAAACTGAAAAACACCGCATCCGATTGAAGAAAAAAAAACCTCAGGTTTAACTCTGGTGAAGAAGTTTAATGGTGAATGTAATATAAGCTGGGGGGGGGGGGGGCTGTGTTGCGCGCGCGCGCGCGGATGTAGCGCCAGCTGCGTCACAGCTCATCCCCCAACCGAGAGCTAACTCCAGTTCACTGAGAGGAGAAAACACACGGCTTCATCCCGAACCGAACACCACCGCAACATATAGTCTGTTAAAATAGTCAGAAGAGACTCCTGTACTCGGTCCCTACTTAGTGCACTAATACACTTTAAGGGACAGAGCCGTAACGGTTTCCTCCACAGAGCAGTGAAGGATTAAAGCGAAACCCACACTCATAACAGAGCTTTGATTCACCTCAGGGACGTGTTTATAAATATTATTAATAATAATAAAAGATTTTTAATAATCATACTGACGGTTAGAGCTGCATTAAGACAAGTGCACTGCTAGTGCTCACTGTTTACATGGCCGAGCACGCGCTCTCGGCGCTCTTTGTTTTAGGAGGTTCATCCGGGTACGTTTAGTCCAGCCCCTCCATCCGGGTTCTTTACTCAAAGCGCACGGGACGGGAGATACGAAACTTTGGACGTTCGGTTTAATTATTAAAAGTTTTTATGTACATTTTTTTTCTTTACAGTTTATGGTTTACGACGTGCAATTCATAAATACATCAAAGCAAAAAAAAAAAATTTCAACGCAAAAAAAATAAATAGATAAATTAGAGTTCTTTAGTCCACATTAAAGGTTGTTAGCAGGAAGGCTAACAATGGCCTGGTAGTGACTGTGCTGCTTCACAGCTGCCGGGTGCAATGAACTCGGTTTAAACGGTGAAGTGTTCATCACCGGCTACACGAGTTAAAGCACGAATAACGGTACAAATAAATGCATTTAAACAGCTGTTGTGCTAAACTCCGGTAAACTCAGGTCCGGTGTGGAGTCCGGTAGTTTTTGGTCAGATCTGAAGAATGAACTAACTTTAGAGCTCGTGCACTCACTCACCTTTCTCCGCCGAGTAGTCCTTCGGTGCCATTTTACAGCGCAAAAAAAAAAAAAAACAGATTCAGACACCCAAGTACTTAAAATCCACACAGAATGTGGCACAAATTACCGCTCGATGTTTTAACTTTAAAAACCAAAAAAAAACCTGTCTTATTCTTTGCATCAGACGCACACGCTGCCCACGAACTACTGCGAAAACTGGCGCGAGTCTTCTCTCACTCTCAACCAATGAGAACACGGAACAACCTGCGCACGAGACCAATGAAAACTCCCGGACACCAGCGAACTGAACCAATCAAACAGCTCCAGTATGTGTTCCAGGGGGCGGGGCTTCTTCATGGCGCGAAAACCGAGAGGAACCCGACGCGTCACGTGACACCAGCGTCCAATTGCGTTGCGTGATAGAAGCGCGCCAAAATGGCTGCCGGAACAAAAGAGTCGGAGCGCGCGAGTCTGGGGCTTTAAAGTCGACAATAAAATGGCGGCTCTGCTTCGCACTTATCAGAGCTGGTGTTGAGATAAGAAACGAAAAGCGATTTAAGTAGCTTCTGAGTTTTCTTAACAACTTATAAAAACTCGTAAATAAACTTTTATTGTAATAAACGACATTGAAATATTTTTTGATATGTAGGTTTACACACACAGGAAAATCATGCTTTCAAAAAAATTCCTCACACAACGAATGCACTGTTATCTCTCACACACATACACACTTCAGTTTGTTGCCATGTTCACGTGTTAAAATAATTTTTATTTCACCAGCTGGACCTATTAAAGGAGCAGTTTGTAAAGCTGATGCTTGAATTGCACTGAAAACAGGAAACCTCTTCTTTGCTCATCACCTCATCATTTCCACAAATGAAAAGTAGAATGGATGAAACCAGCAAGAAATGTTGTGAAACTGGAGTATGTTCAAATCCCAGCACTGACTGAGACAGGAATGCTTCAGTATTTTATTGGTAGTCATCTTTTCAATAGGTTTATCCTGAACCCGAACCCAGAGGAAATTCACAGTGACACTGGGAGAGAATGTGAAATTTGTTCGCTTGATACAGAAACCGGAACATTCTTTCCGGGGCCCATTGACACCTGACGTGATTCTGAACTGGTTCATTGGCCTGCTGCAAGAAAAAGTGATGCGCAGTGTCCGTAGTGGTGAATTTGGGGTCTTCAGGATCTGAGCCACTGATTAATCTTTAACCTTCAGTCTTTATTTTAGTCGTAAGCAATTTATTAACCAAATGACAATACAGATATATCCGTACACATCTCCTCTGAACAAATTTAATAAACATAAACAGTCAAACAGAATTAACATTAAACACCTGTAGTTTCAAACTGTGGTTTCTTTACTCAAACAGGTCTTCTAGGAAATTGGAGGAGTGGCGTGTCGAAGGCTGCAGGAAACAAGGGGGCGGGGGTGCAGAGCGAAGTGTCAGGGAATTAAAACGGTTGTTACTACACAGTACAAATCCATGTAGTGCTCACCTGACAAACAGAAATATAAAACAACCACATGTACACAGTCATACATGCTTTCTTCTCACCAGAGATATAACACCATCCCCGTCTGAGTCTTCATCATCATAGTCCTCTATGTCAGGTTCATCCTCCTCCTCAAAGTCCTCTTCAATCAGAGAGAGCCTGTTAGAGCAGACGAACAGATATTAGATAAATCACTTACATCAGGTGGTTTCCAGAGTCATGCGTAGTAGGATTATATCTGCATAAACTTGCAGAAGATGCATCCATGATATATTTAAAATCACATCAGGAAATCTGATGCTGCATCCAAGATGGAGCAATAATGTCCAACATCCAGTTCAAATGGTGCTGTTTTGTGACCAATTTACCCATAAGGTGCATCCCATAAATCAAACAGCTGATCAGAGGCGAAGAGTGAAGACAGTATGAATAATTCAATAGGAGGATATCGGTAATTTATGAATAACTTTGAGGATAAATGCAGGGTTAGTTTTCTGTAAAATCTGAGCATAGCCCTGCAGATACTGCGTAAAGAATCGCTGTCAAAGCATGGATGTCACTAGCATGCACTGCTGAATCCAGTGCCAGCTAAAGACCCTGAGGTCTACCAGAAGCCAATGTTGTGTTCCCAAAACCTACATGGCAAGCAGGGCTGGGAACATCCCCTTCGGACTTGGCTCAGAGATGGAGCCTTTTAGGAAGAGGGTGAGGAGCAGACTGCAATCCGGTTTATCACGGTTACATTTGATTAAAAAAATCTAATCAGGATCCAAACTAGATACAAGTAAATGGGTTGTAAAACAGACAGCTGTGACAAATATACAGATAAAAATGTTAATACAATGTTACAACACTTTATTACAAATGTAGTATTGTTCACATACATGTGGAGCTGAGAGTGAACGTCACTGTGCTCAGAACTCTTCTGCTCCCTCCTGCCATACACCACCTTCCTCTGCACACTCCTACACACACACACACACACTGCATGAGTTCTACTGAGGTTAATTCTACAAGCCAACAATGTCATAGAGCAGCACCAATGAAATAAAAAAAAGGCAACGCAGGTGATTTCAGCCAAGTTGGTAAAATAAATATTTTAATAGGTCCAGGGGAAGTGTGTGATTAATTTCCCAGTGCACAGCTGCGGTAATAAAGAAATATAATAGGTCAGTAAAACATCTACACAGCACCAATCCAGCATAGCACATCTGGCAGGCTTATTATTTATCTCTTTATTTCTCTCATCATGGCTCCCAATAATAAAATTTGAACACTATGCTTTACACAGACAGACCAAAAGACTGACAGCACAACACATGGGTAGAGATAGACAGCCTGGGAATAAATAGACGCTTTAGCTAGAAAGACACAGACAGACAGATTTTACCCCTCTACAAACTCATCCTCCGATTGCTGATCTGAGCTGAACTCTGCAGATGGTGGCCGAGGTTGTTGGTGTGCATGTGCAACTCGACTCTGTATAACCGTAGAGGTGAGAACGGGAGAGTCCAAACTGCTACTGACTGACCCTACTTACACACAAACAACCAATAATAAAGGAAAAGCAGGATGAAAAACCAACTGCACCCTGTGTGCGTACATATACTGACTCTCGGTGGTTCTGCGTCTCTTGGCCGGTGTGTGTGGGGGAGAGACAGCAGGAGTCTCTCTGGATCCAGAATGCAGTGAGCGCTCATACATGCTCACACACACGCTGTTTACACTCACTCCTACACTTTCACACACACTGTGAAGATAATTCAGTCTGCAGCAAAAGATAGATAGGGAGAGATTGGACAGGTTTTATTAAAGAGAATAAATTAAATACAATAAAATCACTTTTCACATTTAATATTGAGTGAGTTTATGCAAGGTACACACAGCTGTGTCCGGTCCTGCTTTATGAGCTTGTGGCTGAATTCACTGAGGAACTCCAGAAAGCTCAAATTGGGATGATCACTTTCATCAGTTTCTCTCAGTGCAAAACGGATACCATCCCTACACACACACACACACACACACACACACACACACACACATACACAAATGGTGTCTATAATAACATGCATTCAGTAATATTAAAAATACACATTTGATTTTTTTTCTATTCTTAAAGGCTTTTTCTTGTAAATACTTGTCTAGATATTTATTGCATAATATGTGAATAATCTAATTGAATCTAATTGTGAATAATATGAATAATCTTAATAGTGGAATTAGCTTTTAATTTTTAATGGC
>JAOVYU010000031.1:8732609-8742998 GCA_025674565.1 Synodontis membranacea | reverse complement strand
TCTTCAACTGATCCAGAATGCGGCAGCCCGCCTGGTGTTTAATGCACCAAAATTCTCCCACACTACTCCACTGCTGCAAACACTTCACTGGCTTCCTGTTGCTGCCCGCATACGATTTAAAACCTTGATGCTCCCCTACAAAGCCAAAAACGGTCCAGCCCCATCCTACCTGTCTGCGATGGTCAAACCTCGAGTCAGTCAACCTGCAAAGATTCAGTCCTATAGGGAAGACCAAGTCTACACTCTACACAGTGAGGAAGAGACAAGAAGATGACAGTCCAGAAAAAGGCCAAGGAAGGGAGAAAGTGGTGCACAGAAATCTCTTACTGCCCTGTGACTTTCTTCCCCTTGACAAGTCCCTGACACAGACCTTTCCACCCCAAAAAGACTCTCCAACTGTCACAAAGAGGAAGACTCGACCTCCGTGTCGACAGTAACAGCAGCTGCTGTCAGAGAATAGCGACACGTCAGATGACGACTACAACGGCACCTACCAGCGGTACCTCAGTCCTGCTCCGAGGCAGACCCAGCTCAACCCTATGGCAGAGCCCTTCCAGCCTCAGCCAAGTCTTTACCTTGAGGAAGAGGATTTGCCACTCTAGAGCAAAGAGGATTTGCCACTCCAGAGCGAAGAGGATTTGCCACTACTGAGCATAAAATACATGCCAGGGCAGGGCCAAGACCCTGAACCAGACTTGGGACAGCTTGAGAGTGATGAGACTGAGATTGAAATTCCAGCTGCAGCTGCTGTTGTGAGTGACTCTGTGAGACAGCAACCTCATAGACAGAGACAGTGACCGACTGTACTGAGTTATGACATGTTGGGTCAGCCGACTTTGGCTCAGAGGGTTTGTGTGGTAACTAAGACTCACGTTCTTGGGAGTAATGCCTTCTGGAGACCATGGGCTGTGGGAGTGTATTAAAGCTATTGTCATTTACATGTGGTGCATAGAAATGTCGGGAGACGTTTAATTTTTTAGGGGAGAGTGTGGCACTATGGAAAAGATGACTTAGATGATTTATTTTTATGTTAATAACTTTCTAGGCTTTGGTTAATGTCTATTTTGCCAGAATATGGTGTAATATAGGTTTCGCCAGCAGAGGGCGCTCGGTACCTCAGGTATAAGTAGCTGACACTGTAGTAGAAGAAGTCAGCTATTACGTATGAGGCCATGTACAGATCACACACCGAGTATGCTCCTATTATTTCTCTGTTTTTGCAGTTTTTGCAGATCACGTACCGATGAATAAAACAATAAATATGTTGCACGGGAGAAGACTTGGCCCATCATTTCTGACAGTATAACAGAAGCATCCACCTTAAAGTTTCATTAAACCTCTCTATTAGCTCTGGTGTGAGGGTGATGACCAGAGATTGTGGAGTTGGCTTACTTAAAGGGGTGAAAGTGTCATCTTAATTTGAGAGAATCACCTATGTGGATGATCAGATTGTCTCTTGATTTTCATGTTAAGCACTTAACATGTCCAGCAGTTTGAAGGTGGTCATTTAATGTCTGTTTTTGAGCAAAGCAACTGCCTGCTTTGCAATTATCTGGAGTGGTTGTGTGAGTGCATATGTGTACGCTGGAGCATGTACTTGTGTTCTGGGGGGCAGGAAAAATTACTTGCACCAGGTCAGTTAGAGTTATGTTATGCCACTGGTTGGTGTAATTGGAGAACCACAGGTGTTCCTGCTAACTGGTCCATTCTACAAGACTGATACTCAACTCCTGATAATCTTTTTCTGTGACCAGTCTTTACATTTTATTAGGGATTTTTTCTTGTAAAGGCTAGGTATTCAGCTACACAAGCACTCACGAAGAAACCTAACATAGTAGCGCTCCCATGTGAGCTTTGTGAGCTTTTAATTTCATTGCTGTTTTTCAAATTCCCCTTTTAAATTAGAAACTATAGACATGTTTTTGATATTATTTGTAAGCTTGTTTGTAAGCTTACTTAATTGATGAATGAGGATTTAGTGCTGGTGACATCAAGGTCCAGTTTTCAGACCGATTACTGAAAACCGAAAAAGTGCCCCCATGTGAACATATTATGTCAAAAACAAAAATGGGACCAATAGCACCAATGAGCCATTTCTCAGCTTATTCTCTTCGCAGTTCTCTGGCCACGTTTAAAGTTGATATTGATCATTTTATAAAACATAATTAAAGTTGTTTTTACGGAAAGCCTAAAAACAAGTGAAAACTGGCAGTAATCAAATGGTATTTCCTGTAGATTACCAGTAGGTTTCATTCTTAAAAAAATTTAACAGTAGAATGTACCAAAAACAATACATTTTATAGATTATATATTATAATTTATTATAAACACACCATTTACACAGTAACGGAGACATGAACTGCATAATCGAATCGAATTCTGCAGGACTTAACTAGCTAATAGTTCCTAATGCTAATGGTTTAGTCTTTTTTCTTTTTTTTCTTTTTTTTAATAAAAACACACACATACACAATCATTGCAGTAAGGCAAAGGGTCTGGTTTTGTGCTGCATGTACTGCTGCCCCATGGGTGCGTATTAAGGATGGTGATGTAGAAGGAGGTCAGGGTATTGTTCATTGCAAATCTTGACTCGGTGGTTTCACCAAGTCTGTGTGTGTTTTCATTTTCGCTTTGACAGGGTGGGTGCTGTCATTGTTGCTGTGTCCTTCCTGCAGTTTGTCCTGTCTTTTTAGTGAAGATCCTTTCTTTGCACTGTCACTTTGCTTAAGTAACCTGGAAAAGGAAGAAAGAAACAGGGGAAGAGAGAGCGAGCAGGGGAGAGAGAGAGAGAGAGAGAGAGAGAGAGAGATACAGAGTGATTAAAATATATTTACTTCATAGAGCTGGCATGTTGAGCATTGCATCCTCCTTATTCATATGTTAAGCAGTGGACTGTCTATTTATAAAGTCTCTGTCAGTACTCACTTGTCTCTGTTGAAGACGATGAACTCCTTTCTGACTGTTTCTAGGCGCTGTTGCATGTGGGGTGGCTGGACACACACACACACACACACACACACACGATTTAAAATGATATAAGGTATAATTGACACAGTTGTGACATTTTGACTAGATTTTTGTGTGCATGTACTGTATGTATATACCAATGTGTTAGATGGCTTGTTGGTGTGTTTGCTCTTGGCCAGTCGTTTTTTCTTTTTGTGCAGTGGCTTTGACTCCAGAATCATTTCTTCTAACTCAAACACCGGGTCACAGTTCAGACGTCCTCTCTAAGAGACAGATAGGGTTAGAAAAACGGAAAATAAACAACACACATAGATAAGTAAAGATCATTCCAGGCACTCCTGATAACACACATATACGCACCGATTAAACGCGTTCTGTTGATGCCCTGACTCTATACCGAATATGCGTGAAATCACTTACACATTATGTTAACATTTCAAGGTGTGATTTTATCCATCATATTAGTTATTGTAATTTAAAAATGCATGAATCTACTTTTTTAGCACATAAAATAAAAAAGTTTATGTTTAATGGGCGGCAGATTTGGTTAGTGAAAAATGTATTCATTTTCAAGTTTTTTAAAGATCTCACTCACGTACATAAAAAAGCACTTTTTTTTCCGCACTTGAATTAGAGAGGTGTGTGTATATGTGTGGGATCTCACATTGGGGGTAAACCCTGGTGAAACTCCTTTCTCCAGCACAGCATCCCAGTTCATATCCGCCAGGTACGGAAGGCGCTGAAGGTCCAACACACACGACAACCGAATCTCTGGGTCCTTATTGAGCAGCTACACACACACATACATAAGCACAGATGTTTATAGCTGTACTAAATAAGTGAAGCCCTTCCTAATCATCTCCTTTTTTCATAATGCCCCTCACCAGTCGCAGCAGAGCCACCAAGCCATTAGACCAAGAGGTTGAGTACCGTACACGTTCACAGCGGAACATGCTGATGATGTCCTCGACAGCTGTGCTGGAGTGGATATCGTACGGCCTCTGCGTGTGAGGGACAGCATGACAGAGAGATAAAGAGAGAAAGGGCTAGGTTTAGTGGATGTTGACATAGATTTTACAAGCCTCTGGAACTGTACTGGAGTGATGCATGTCGTTCTGTCAAAATATATTCCCTCAGTCTGAATTTCGAGGACGGCGGTGGAGAGCACTGGATAATATGTCACTTCAAAATCCCCTATAGGTGCGCAATTGGGTTGGGTTCTGGTGACTGTGAGGGCCGTACCTTATCTTACATCCTTTTCATCCCCATCAAATCATTCTGCATGCCCCTGTGCCCCCTGGAAGACACCACTTCAATCAGGGTAAAAGTGTTTTAGGATAATGGTGATGAGTCTGAACTTTGTATTGATTTGCACCATCCATTCTCCCTATTTGTCTGTATGCTGTATATACAATCAGACCGACCCACAGGAGATTATAGACAAAACCTGCTACTGTATGAGAAATGGATCTTACTGATCACGCTGTACTGACAAAGCAGATTTAACACACAGTAGTGGGTAGTGTGGTGTTAGAAAGTTGAGTGTGTAGCGTTCACAGAAAATGCCATGTAGTGACAGTTACTGTATACCACTGATGTCATCTTTGATTATTGAATATATCTAACGTTGGTTACAGCCCCAGGTTCCACTTCACCCATTCTAACATAATATGTTAAAATATATGGTGCAGTACTAAACATACCCATCCTCGTAAGAGCTCATATGCCGTGATGCCCAAAGCCCACCAGTCCACAGCATAAGAGTAACCAGGACCACCATCCACAAACGACTGGAACATCTCTGGGGCTGTAAAACATGCGCACACTGGTAAGTGATAAGTGGCAAGACCCTGTGTGATAAATTCAACTCAGTAAGAGTGGCGATCTTCACCCATGTATGGTTTGGTTCCTGCCATAGATGAAGCCCTTGCTGAGTCCTTTAGTAATGTGGCAACATTAAAGTCTGTGATGTGGACATGGCCTACACACACAAGGAAAATATTAAAGGAGAAGATAAAAGAAAAAAAAAAAAAAACAGTTCAGCTTCAATAAGCTAATGAAGGCTCAGCAAAATCGGGCAAATAAATGCTAAACATTATGCTGGCCACTAAGGCTAGCCTATAATATCAGGCTAGCTGAAACATCAGGATAATCTAAGATTAAGCTAACGTAAAAGATTCCAATGTCGGTCAAAGGCATACTCTTCATGACCTCCCTGGTAATATTTGGCAAATGTTGGTACCCAACATTGACCCAAAGGAATGGCTGACATTGTACCGACATTGGCGAGTTTGATTTAACTAATCTCGAACGTTCAGGCTAACCTAAACAATGAAGCTCACCTAAAAGGACCAGGCTATGCTAACCAAAAAGATGAAACTAATCAGACAGATAAAGCTAAGATAAACAGTGTGCTAAGCAATGGGAATAAATTAAAAGAGTCATTATTAGACAAATCTAAACAAAAATGCTAGCATAATGGAAGCAGATATGCTCCAAAAAAAAAACAAACAAAAAAAAAAACCCCTGTATTATTCATGTTATGGAATGAATGGTTAAAAGAGGTTCAGGATTTAAGGTTAGAGATTAAGGATTAGGGCTGAAGGCTTACCGTGCTCATCCAGCAGAATATTATCTGGTTTTATGTCACTGCAGATGAAGAGTACAGAGTACAGAGTTAGGATTAGTACAGAACCACACAGTCAGGATAAAATACACCTAAGCGATCTATGTTTTTATTTATTCCTCCAACCCGCAAGTTTCTGTTGAAGGTTTGACGCAGAGAGAAGGAGACATGTGTGATAGTGAACCGGAGAATATGATGGTGAGTTAAACCATAGTCTGTGACTGGGTTGCAGTAGATCAGCACAACTAAGGTACGATGCCAATGCTGATTCTCGTTTCTCGGACTCACCGGTGGATGATGTGGCAGGACTGTAGGTAGTCAAGTGCCAGTGCCAGCTCACAGATGTATAGTTTTACTGTCTCCTCTTTAAACTGGACATTCTGCTGCAGGTGGTAGCGCAGATCTCCGCCCAGTAACAGATCCACTACCATAAACATGTCCTCTTCATCCTGGAATGAATACCTGTTCACAGATACAGTACAGGACAGAGACGGACAGAAACCCTTACAGAGAAGTAACACAAACCTCACATGCCGAGTTAGAGCTGTGTCTCTTAACAAATCATTATCAAAACGTGTGCAATTCCACCATGAGTTTTTTTATTATTATTATTATTATTATTATTATTATTATTATTATTATTATTATTATTATTTATTCATTAACATTTCATTTTTGATATATCTGTTCAATCAAGCTCATGTCTGGTGAGAGTGTGCATAAATTTTGCAAAAAAAAAAAAAAAAAGAGCTTGACTTAAAGCTTGATTCAAAATCAATATCGATATAATCAGTCATTACAATACATACAGTATGTAGAGAAGTATGACATCATAAGAGCTGTACATATAATACAGAATAGTGTTAACATATTGGCCTAATTTCTAAAGTGAATTGGAACGCAGATGGAGACAATAGAGGCCATTAATTAATTAGCAGGTCAGAGAAGCTTCATGTTGCAGTGACCACAGACTATTTCTGTCGTTGCTCTTAAACACACACACACACTCACACACACACACACACTAAGTGTCCATTAGGAAAAGAATCCCATCATGCTCTTTGGTAGAGTTGGTCATGCGTTGCCATGGCAGCACCTCCCGGGAACCTCCAAGAGCATCAATACAGGCGATCAAGCCCCTCTAAAACCCAACATGTGGGTGTGTCTGTGTGTGGTACTATGGAGACAATGATTTAACTGAAAAGAAGCAGCTAGGGACAGATGAGGAAAATTTCCTTATCGGCTTGACCACCTGTTTTGATCATTCCTGCAACATAAAAGTAATGTTCCGTTACCAGAGCATTGTTAAAAAGTTGTGGGTTGGCCTTAGATTGGAGTCATGCCATCTACACACAATGGGGTGCATGGGCTTATTAGATTTGCACGCTGTCAAAACACATCTTTGTTCCCGTCTGTCTCGCACAAACACACTTGTGTAGCCAGCACTAGTGAGAGATCACACTAATCAGGCCCTGTAAATGTGCAGTTTTAAAGGCCCGGCTAATAGTAAGGATTAACAGCATGCTATGAATGAGAAACTGGAGAAGAGACTGGGGAGTTTTAAACGGAACACAGAAATCGTACGTTTTGGAACTCCTTCAAACGCCATTAATATCAAATGGACCAGACACCACCAAACTGCAAAAATGAATCCTTCCAGAAATGCACCTTTAATCTTCTTTTACTTTGTGCAGTTCAGGCTTTACACACACATAAACTGACACACAGGGGTCTAGTGACTCACTCTGTATTATTCTGTCTTGGTTCCAAAAAAAGAAGACCAATTACTCCTGCAGGGCTAAACACACACACGCACACTCTCTCTCTCTCTCTCTCTCTCTCTCTCTCTCTCTCTCTCTCTCTCTCTCTCTCACACACACACACACACACTGACACACACTGACACACACACACACAAACTGCTGCAGCTGCTGTCTAATGTGCATAAGGACATTGTGCTTGTCTAAAGAGCACACTACACACAAACAGGCTGCTCTGCTGCACAAACACTGAAATGGATTCTTATATAAGTGCAGAATATTATATACTGTCCTACTTTCTTGCTCTGTCTGTGTGTCGAGAGTGTGTTTCCGTGTGCATGTCTGGATCACTCACCACAGGTTGACAAGAAACGGGTGCTGGATCTCCTGCAGGATCTGCAGCTCCCTGCATACGTGCCTCACCTCATCACGCTCCACACACGCGTGTTTATTCATATACTTCATCGCATACAGCTTCTTTGTGTCACGCTTCTGCACGATACACACCTGCGGCACAGATCGAAGAATACATACGCCCTTCATTGATGATGTGCACAGAGGGATACTTTTCTTCAGGCAAAATAACAGCTGCTGGTGTAGACCAGCATGTTCACCTCCTTGAACTTTCACATTTTGTGGTGTTGTTTGCACAATATAGCCCATAATATTGCAAAAGTAAATTTACAAAACTTCTAATCAAAGGAAAAAAAGAAATGATAAGTTGGTCCCATTCACTCCCATTGCTGTGAAACCCCTGAATTAGCTCTGGTGCAACCAGTTGGCCTCAAAAGTCACGTAATTAGTTGACTGGAGTTCCAGTTCCTGGAAGGCAACAGACATTAGATAAGGAGGGCAGAACTCTGAAGGTGCGGGAGAGATTGGACATGTTAAAGACTCAGCTAAGATGTGGGAATAAAATTCTGACTTTGGCACAAAGTGCTAAGTTTGGCACAATCCCAACCCTGCTCTGAGAACATCATTCCCATAGTGAAGTGTGGTGGTGGTAGCATCATGCTGTGGGAATGCTTCTTATGAGTGACTGAGAAGCTGGCCAGGGTTGAGGGCAAGATGGATGGAGCCATACTGTACGTATGCAGCTTTAAATTCAACCAAAGGTGTAGTTGATCCAGGGAGTGAATAATTATGCAACCCACAAATGTATGCATTTTGTTGAATTAATATTATAAATCAAGTGGTAAAATTTTAATTAAATCCAATTTCTTTCCAGGTTATAGAGCAGGAAATAAAGCAGTCCGAATGTGTGTTGTTGCGTGACTTGTTTTATTTCTCTCTCTCTCTCTCTCTCTCTCTCTCTCTCTCTCTCTTTTCAGCTTTTTCAGATCAAGAACCTGAACAGGTTCATTCAAAAAGTCATTTGGAGTAATAGACTAATGAGAGAAACGGCTGGTGTAAGAAGATAATGTGGTGTTAATTGTCTGTAATTAAATGTGACATTTCTAATAAATGTCAGCCAGAAACTGAGAAAGGCACACATGATCATTTTAATGTTACAGCCTGTTGTGCATTTGTGTGTGTGTGTGTGCACGTCTGCATGTGTTCTTACCTTACCAAAACTCCCTTTCCCGATGGCCCTGAGAATCTGGAAGTGGTCAAAATTCACTGTGAAAAAGCAGACCATCACAAATAACTAGATTAGTAATATTTATATAAATAATTCGATTTCAAGACTGCAGTGGGAACAGCGGCTGCCAAGAAAGCCCAGACATCTGTCCCTATCTACTTCTTCCAGCTCATTCTGTGGACCTCTGGGCATTTCCAGTCCAGCTAGGGAATAAAACCCCTCAAGCAAGTCCTGGGCTTCTACCAGGGTCCCTAAACAGTTGTCTTTTCTGATGGGTAAACCTCCAGTTGTTGGCGCAATCATTTTTTTAGCAGTGGTGTCATCTCATTAATTCCACAAATTCACTACGTAACCCCCACAAATTCACAATCTTGAACATGCAGAAGTCTTGACGCAAGTCTAATTATTGTAGCTACAATATTTATGGAGCCGTCGACGGCTTGTTGAAATGCTTGCATTTTTCACTCTAGATACACAAATGTAATTGCACAAGTACTGAAAAAGTAAATTTGTCATTACATGTGCCGTTTAAGACAAGTCCAAGAGGTTCTGGTGAAATATCCCTCAAGGTTTGGTTATAAAATATTTAAGCATCCCAAGGAGCACTATTAAGTCCAGCGGAAACTGAACACTATGGTTCATATCAGGAAAGCTGGTTCTTCCCATTATCCCAAGGTTTTCCAGGAATTGTGTCTGTAGGCGGAGAGGATAGGATACTGTTGTACTCTATATCTTATTAATAATAATAATAATAATAATCATCATCATCATCATAATAAATAAATAAAACACTGTAATACATTTTAGTGTCCAGGACTTTTAATGACAGTGTCCAGGCACACAGTTAATCAAATTAAAAAAAATAACAAGATAAGATGTGCTGGACAAACCCTAGAGCACATGGGTTTGGAACACACCCCACTATGATGGGACAGGCACGCATATGTTTTACATAAGAATATACTGTATACATTATTAAAACAGTCCAAAGGTCAGGGAGAAAAAGGAAAATGGAAATCTAAAATTTATGAACGATAAACAGCCCCTTGTCCCTGTGTGTGTGTGTGTGTGTGTGTGTTTGTGTGTGTGTGTGTGTGTGCGTGTGAGTGTGCGTGCGTGCGCGTGTGAGTGAGTGTGTGTGTGTGTGAATAATTAATGTGATTTAAGCTTAGATCTGCTCTGTGAGCAGTTCAGCACAAAAGCTCCGACCCCTGAGACAGGATGAAAGGAGCGCACCAAAAAAAAAGGACAAAAAGCAGTAGAGAAAGACACAGAGATAAGCAGGAGAGGAGGACAGGGATGGGGCGAGAGGAAAAGAGAAGCAAATTGATAAAGACACGCAGGGAGGGAAAGACACAAGACGAGAGAGAGAGAGAGAGAGAGAGAGAGAGAGAGAAAGAGAGAGGGGTAACTTGAAGAAGGTGTGTGACGAGCAAAAATTTATTTACACAAAT
>JAOVYU010000031.1:8705307-8718493 GCA_025674565.1 Synodontis membranacea | reverse complement strand
TATATAAATTTAACATTATAGTTATTATTGCCCCAAATTAATTTTAAAAAAAAATGCAAAATAAATGTTTTTTTTGTGTGTGGTCATTAAAGGGTTAATATAATCTAGTGCTAGCCTTTTCTTCTATAATTATTATGATTATTATTTTCAGAAATAAAGCTGTGTACTAAACTTTAGATGTTACTTCAATGTTACTTGTTTAACATTTGCCCGTTGGGTTAAATACATCGTAAGTGGGGCTACAGATTATGGGTAACGCTCAGGATAATAAAGGGCATGTGTGATAGATATCTATCTATGTAGCTAGACACATTAAAAAATTAACATGACCTATGCAGCTAGCCAGTGAACCTGTGAAGTGTTTTGTATTCTTTCCACCACAGATGTTTACCATTTTATCACCACGTTGCAATTTTACTGGCTTCTTACCACCACATCATCATGCATGAAATGATCACCCCATTTGCACTGCATTTTCGCAATATTATAACCAGAAGAGTACCACAAGGGTACCTTTTTTTTATTGTGTTATATTCCATTAATAAAAAACATGACCATGTTTACGTCCACTGCTGTCACTGGTCATCTGTGTCTCATTACGGATTCCATTATCACTGCTATTGCAACACTATTTGGCTTTTTATTCAGCATGAGCTTGTGGGGCAAAGGAGCAATTAATGAGTGCATGCGAGTGGAGCAGTTGATCTCTTTATCATTCATACCACAAAAGCACCATTAATCTACAGTGAACTTTATAGTGGTGTAGCAATTGTTCAATGGTAAGATGGTGTGTGTGTGTGTGTGTGTGTGTGTGTTTAGGATGTGGTGTACCTGACAAATGACTGTGAGGCTCTTGAGACGGGAATCAGTCATCCACGATACACAGAAGACACGCTGCAGCTACTGGAGGAGACAAGCTGAGACAGACAGACACACACACACAGACACACAAATATACACACTTTCATTCGAAAAATGGTACATGGACAAAGAGCAAAATCTTTTAAGCCGAAAACATGGAAATGCAAATGCATACACACACACACACACACACACACACACAAAATTTTTGAGAGAGAGAAAGAGAGAGACGGAGAAACTGCATTCCAGCGGCCAAAGGAAAACTTTCCACAGGAAACACTTCAAATAGTCTCTGAGCGCTTACACAAAGTGTGGCTTATTTGCCGTAAACCCACCCACCCTCACACACACACACACACACACACTGCACATACTTGCTTGTGTGTACATTATGTAATGGTCCTCTGAGGCAGAGTTTTGAACACTCTTGAGTTTTTTCCCCCCCGTTTAGCTATGGCTACACAGCATATAACTCGTCGCTGCAATGGAAAGAGGTCACGCGCCATTTCATCTGGGGGGGGGAGTCAGTTACTCGTCATACACACTTCAGATTTACCCGAGTATTCTTTCTCTCAGAGTTTTTCAGTGTAACTAGCTTATTTAATACCTTTACTTTATAGCATGAATGTAGGTAGCTAACTTTCGAGCTACTCCAATAACCGACCTGTTGAGTAGTGCTAGTCGGCCAGCTGTATATAGCTTTAGTGATCAGTTATTTTAGTAGCAGTATTTTTTTGGGCAGGTGGACCGCCATGCCCTCTTACCATTTTTTCACTTTGCTACGCATGAAGTTGATCTATTTCATACAAAATTGACTGCTTAATGCTGACTGGTAAATTCACTGAGCCAGATTGTTGCCATCAATCACATTAACATTGTTAAATAAACTAATACATGGGCGATTTCGTTATGGGTTTCTCATCATTTCGTGACACTGATAGTTCACGTGTTAGCCAGTTTAGCATTTATGGGTTTTAGTTCAATTACAGTAATGACAGTTCATTTCAGTAGCCCATTTACCACAACGCTTGATCTTCTTTAGTCACATCCAAGATGTTAAGCTGAATTAAAAGCACACAAAGTAAATAAAACAATGTATATTTATTAGCATAAACTATGGTTAACCAAGAAACACCAAACGTCTTGGGGGCGATTTTAAATCAGGCATTGTTGTGTTAGCATATTTAGTATAATGCCAGGTCATGTTTTTTGCATCTAGTTTGTGAGATATCCTGTTTACTATAATACTAGTTAAATGGTTCCGCTGTTTAATACTAGTTTAGCTTATATATATATATATATATATATTATACGCATGTATAAAGCTAGTTCACGTTTATGTCTAAGACTAAAGAACAGGAAACAAAGCAGTATACTGAATGTGACTTGCTCTAGGTGGTTACCAGATTTTGCACATTTTCCAGATTAAAAAAAAACACAAGTATAAAAAGTATCAAAGCACTGGCCGATGGAATAAGACCAGAGAGCAAGTTAAACAGGAGGAGTTAACACTCTATGATCAGACCCTTCAGTAAAAAATGAGCACCACAAGTATAATGTAATATAAAATATACAGTATGTATAATGTATAATATGTTATAAGATCAATAACTGCTCCTGTCATGTATTTGTCCACTCATTGCATTAAACTGTGTGTATTCTCTGCAACGTCTCACTGTGTGCTTTTACGCACCATGAATCACACCCACCCATCTACACTCACAGATGTGGTGGCTTTCTCTGTGTTTATTGTTTTTACCTAGAGACAGAATCTCAGATTTAAAAAAAAAAAAAGTAATAAAAGATAGACAAAAATAAAAAGGTAAAATGCTTTGCGATTAGAAGACTGTGTTACGTAACAGGAAAAGACACATATGACTAGACACATATCTGTCTTGGTGGCTGAATTGGTTTTGCAGTAAGTCAGAAGCTGCTCTTTTTGTCTGTACATGGGTACATTGGAAAAATCAAGACTGCATTTTTGTTTGCAATGATCAAGTCCCACAAAGGGTTCAAATGTTGGAAGAAATGTGCAGGAATGAAGTGAACTTCAGTTTGTTTTTTTTTTTAGTTACATTTCAGATTTCAGTCAGACTAGCAGGCAAACTGCACAGCTGGTGGTTTCACATGTTATACACTGCTGCCCTCTGTTGGTTAAAAGAAAACATTGCACTTTTTGCATTTTTGTTGAAAAAATGTACCTTGCTGTGCTTCATTATTGATTTTTTTTTTCTGTTTTCCATTGTCCACCTCTCCCTTGGTTGAGTGGCCCTATCAAGGGCAGTTGTGCCATTAATCGTTAACTTGCAACTAAATTCTTCAAACAAACCTCTTTCATAACCTTTTCTGATGATCTAGCTCTACAAAGATCATCATCATCATCATCATTGGAAGATGGCACATCTGTCCACACAAACTTTAAGATTCTGAAGCTTGTGTCCAGAAAGGTGTTATGTCAAAGCACAGGAAATTTCCTTCTCCTAGTCTTTCTGTCTTTGTCTCACTCTAGGACCAAGTCTGTATGAGGATAAACCATCATGATCTAAGTAAAGACTATATAAGTCTGATAAGAATTAATCTGATTAGAGTTAATGAGGTCAGTGTCTTGAGTTTGGATATATCTTATATTTACACATAGACCACATCCAAATCTGAATGCTTTATAGACTGTTGAACTCAATTTTATTAATAGGCGGTGCTAGTCAAACTATATTCAAGGTTTAGCTAGGTATAATAATTACCTAGTTACTTCACAAGCTATGGATAAAGTAGCTTAACCACACCAAAGCTAGCCTACTTCCTGACTGACATCCCTTATTAAAATAGGCTGTACTAATAGAAAGAGCCAGTAACCACGTGAATGGATGGCATAAGCCATACATTTTCATTCAGTTTCATTACATGACTTATTATTAGATACACTGTCCTTTTCCTAGGGTGGCGCGTGCACTACTGCTGTTCAGCCACTAGGGGGAGTCATGGACCTTTTCATTTACAGTTGGAAAGAAGAGCAAATCTGCAAACGGGGTGTCCGGCTTGTTCCAGATTGTCTTGTTATTCTAAAATAGAATCCATTTAAGATGGGAAGAACCTTTTAATATCCAAATCTGATCATAACTGTTAATCAACTCAAACTCTTGTTTGTTTGGGGTTTTTTCCCAGTTCTTCTCATTTAGATGACAAATACATTTAAGAACCTTTTTCTATTTCAAATATAAACTGGGCTCCATGTGCTTGTAGAAACGTCAGAATCTGTATTTGGCAATTTTATAAATTCCTCCAAAGCAGCTCTATAAGTGCAAAAAAAAAAAAAAAAAACATTTACCACCTATTTACCATAATCAGGCAATATTGCATAATTCACCAACCTTTTCGAACCACCAAATTTCTGACCAATCCTTAAAATGTGACTGGCCACCCCGGTATTTTAAGATCATACAAAAAGAGTTTAAGCATTTTTAAGTTTAAATATGATAAATTCTATAGATTTTTTTGGGAGGCTCCTTTATCTCACCTAAGATACCTTTTTGATGGATGAATGGTCAGTGAGTGGTTTTACAGTGAGCCACAATCTGTATTTTTTGCCTGATTAACACCATACTTGTATTATTCACAGCTGGGTATATTGGAAAAATCATGACTTTTAGTTAGAGTATTGTTTGCAGTGATGACAAAATCGAACTAATCTTGAGCTTCAGTGACAAACCGCCCAGTTCCAAATAGTTCAAACAGCACAGAGAGGCCAAAGGCAAAGGAATAAAACTCTAAATGCTTTGAACAAAGTTAGAATGAAGGCATTATTGGCCATTCATTGTCACGACCATTTTTGTTTTAATGAATGCTACAGGAGGAGTTTTTATTTCTGCAGCATGATCTGAAAGAGACAGAAAGTGCAGGTGAAAAAAAAAACTTGCTGATATAAATAAAGAAAAAATACATAAAGAACAATCCATTTAAAGTGAAGTGCACATTAACACAAATATTCAGAACTGTATTGTGCCTCTAAGAGTTATTTTTTAAGAACTATGTAATGTAGTCTGGTATATGTACTCCTTTTTAAATCCAAAACTGAGATGCAGTGATTTTTAAAGCTGTTAGCTCTTCCATATTCATGGGTTCCACTTTTATTTACTGGGCAATATATCTGCCTTAATTTATATATTTTTATATTTAATACATTTATATATTTATAAATGTATATATTAAAAATTCTTACGAGCCCATGACATATATACACCTAAACCTAGAGTCCTGCTTGAACAAGGCAACCCTTTCCCCTGAACAAATGTTAGAATCTCCTCTATAGGTATGAAAACACACATTGAATGCGTGTCCGAATCAAAGAGTTGGAGTTTTTAATCATAAAGCACATAAAGCGACACCCCGAACAGAACATGGGCATGCACATGTGTTGTGCAGGACCCAGGTTAAGGGGACGTGCTGTGTGTGTGGTGTGTGCACATAAATACGCTGTAAAATACAATATACCCAAGTGCAAGAAGGCAAATTGGACAAATGTCAAATTAAAATGCACACACGGATGTAAGGATGCACGTATATCGGCTAATGCGGGTTTAAATGGTAATCATAAGCTCTCCCTGACTGAAGAAACAAAAGTAGCTGTTTTATTCCTCTTCTGGGAACTCTGGTGCTTGATCTACAACGCCTACCGAAAAAAAGTCGCAAGAACTCTGAATAACGTAAAAAAGAAAATCATATGTGGATAATATAAGAAAATAAAAACAAATTGCACAGGTGATTCTTAGATAGTTCTCATGTGTTTTACACAGTTTTCACACGAAGGCTAGTACACGTGTTTTTATTAACAAACTTGATTTGACAGGATTTTTTTTTATTATTATTATTTCTGTGGAATTGTTTTTCCACAGACAGGGCATGCGTTTTTATTTTCCACGGGTTAATATTCACACGATTTAGGGAATCTCTTGTGTCATATTTTCAGACACAAGGGATTGAATTTATTATCATGTGTGATCTCATACTCTTCGCATGTTTGTTTGAATGCACGTGCTATTTTCATAGCATGAAATACACCCTTGCATATGATCCCGTATTATTCACATAACCACACGTGGGAAAACAAAAGTATATTACATTTGTAATGATTGCGATTTGTTTTTGTTTTTTTTCAGCAGAAATAACTAACTATATAACCACTAACCACTAACATTTTATTATTATTATTATTATTATTATTATTATTATTATTATTATTTAATTTATGTCCTTTTTTCTTGTTACCTTTTTGATTTTTGCTTCTTCTTCTTCTTCTTTTTCTGCTTCTTCTTCTTCTTCTTCTTCATAATAATAATAATAATAATAGATAGATAGATAGATAGATAGATAGATAGATAGATAGATAGATAGAATCAAAGAAGAACCATTGGAAGAGCGTTGCATGATGATGCATTTAGAAACGTTTAACCAATTCATAAGACGATTCATTTTCACCTCAATTCGCTTTTATTTTTTCTAAATAAAACGATTTTATTCATGTAACTCGGTGTGAGCGCTTTATAACGACAGGCGAGGCATCTCATTTTCATGTTGTGAAACATCTGGAATTTTAGTTTGGAAATCTGCTTAGTGTGTGTCCAGATACAGATGGAAATAATGCGATGGTGTTTATTTCTTGTTTATTAAAGTCGATAATTAGCCGATTGTTATTTTACGGGCTCTGTGTACGACTCCAATCGGATCTCATTGAGAAAGTTGCACATAGTGTCTTAAAGCATTATTCGATTTCTCTACCTAAATTGAATATACAAATGATACCATTAAAGGTAGCACATCAGTGACAAGGAAACGCTTAGTACCATTTTTTTGTCTCTGAGAGTGCACGGTGCAACTAAATTGGGCAAAAATAAATCACACTTTTAATGACTTGTTTATGGCTCCACGGTGCATTAGATTAGATCAGAAAAAAACCCACACCTCATGACTCTTCATATTTTCCACTTCGGAGAGGATTTGTTGCATGTTATGCAATATTACATCCATTTCCTCACAGCTGGCATTCAACCTATAATGGGCCGGTTTTTATTATTGGCGGGGCCAATTATTATTGTTTTTAAAGTCTTAATTTAAGTCCCCAAGGCATAAATGGACTAATGTAAAAGAAAAATCTTCAAGGTTCAATTACGTGCCACATTTTCTACATCTTCTAACGCTGATCTCTGAAACGTTTTTCACCTGCTACCCTTCATTACTGATTTTTTTAAATAACATAATCCAACTATTCAAATGTTAGTCTCATTTCTGAAATATTGTTTTGAGTATTTACTGCAGCGCCAGAGCTTTATGATCCCTGATCTTTCCACTCACAGAAAACGTCCGTGATTTTTTTCAGATAGTGAGGTTTTTGATTAAACCCATTAAACGTCAATAAAATACAGTCTATAACAGAGGGCTGAGATCTTCACCTCTGTAACTAATTATTTTTTTTTAATCATATATAATGCTGTGCAAAAGTCTCAGGCAAATGCACAGAAATGCTGTTAAGATGACTTCAAAAATAATGAAATTAAATTGTCGACTTAAAAGAAAAAAAAATACTACAACATGCAGCAAGCAGTAATGAACATAACAAAGTCGATATTTGGTGTGATGACCCTATGCTTTTTTTGTTGTTGTTTTTTTCTTAGATAGTAGCCAAGGTGCAATTTGTGCAAGTTTTACAAGGAAATGAGCTGGTAGATTTTTTTTACTGAGAATCTGCCACAGTTCTTCCGGACACTTTACCTGCCACATTTGCTTCTGTTTCTTGCATGCAAACCCAGGTGCCTTCATTATGCTTTTTTTTTGGTCTGAAAAGTGGTCTCTGATGCAATATGTTATAAATAAATAAATAGATGTTGTCTGCCATGGGGAAAAGAATAAACAATTTATTGTTAATTTATTCGACAAATATAATCATGTTATAAAAAACTTTTTTTTCCCTTAATATACAATATTTTACAGTTCACCGTATCCCTTCCGAAGGGTAGCATTGTTGAAAGCACGTGATGAAACGGCTCTGGATCTGGATCCTAGCGCATTGCAATGAATGCACACAAGGGGTGTGCGTGTGTGTGTTTAGGTGCTTTATGGCCACAAGCTCAGTGATTTATGTGAATAAAAATGGCACCGGGCGACTTAGTTGTCGGTTCTGGTGGCGCACGAGTGGATGTGTTTATGCTCGCCAGTTTCCCGTCTGATTTATCGGGCCTCTAAATCCCTGGGTGAGGAGGACAATTTCGCACGTGCCTCATGCTAAGTGATACATGCTGTATCCCATGTGTGCTGCTGCGTACAGTCCGACAGGTGAAACGGGCACGGGAGGTCTCTGAAACGCGTGCGCGCCGCCTCCTCCGTAGGACGCGGGCAAGTGCGCGCCAAGCGGAAAGGAAATCCCGAAAGTTCCCGGAGGCAGCATGGGCTTGGCGGCCATCTTCAGCTTCTCGAGCTCGGCCTCCTGCAGCCTCTTGGCCTTGGCGCGCCGGTTCTGGAACCAGATCTTTACCTGCGTCTCCGTCAGCTGGAGCGAGCTGGAGAACTCGGCGCGCTCCGCGATCGACAGGTACTGCTTCTGCCGGAACTTCCGCTCCAGAGCCAGCAGCTGTGACGTGGTGAACGGGGTGCGAGGCTTCCGGTTGGTCTTGTGTTTCCTCAGGGGACACGCGGGGGGACTGAGGCGCCCTAAAGATGATACAGATGGAAGGATGAAGAAATCCGGAATACAGCCTACTGTCAACTACAGGTGATAATGACACCATCCAGAGTTTACATCAGTCCTACTGGTTTGATTTACTCTTACAGTGTACAAGAACAAATAAACACTGTAAGAGCTAATAAAGATCTTGTAAGCATTATAAGTAATGTAGGGTGATAACCATTGTAGGCAAATAAACACTGATAATAACTGTAAGTGTTGAAGCTAACAAATGTGCATTTGCAATAGTTAATAAACTATAATATTATTATTATTATTATTATTATTATTATTATGGCCTGTATCATCCCCTACTGCGTCAAAACTATTGTTAACTTTAACTTTTTTTTTTCTTTCAGTTGGCTTTTATATTGGTTAAATGTACCGTAGCTATTGGTAACATCCTCTTCATCACTTACTTGGAGGTGGAGGGGAGAAACGGGACTTCTCGTTCCACGAGCTCCGGTCCGTGCGCTCAGGGCTCTTCGGCTCCAGTGACGCGTCTCCCTCGCGCACAACCGAGTAGGAGAAGGAGAATGAGGACCCGTCCTCGCACCACAGCGTACGCGACCCGGCACTTTTGTCGACCCGGCTGGGTGTCCGGTCCGCCATGAGCGCCTCCACGCTAAACGGCAGCACCGCGGCTCCGGGCTTTACGCTCTGCATGTCGTGCGAAGAAGAGACGTCCTCGCTTTTCATACTCGAGCCGACCGGAGCCCATAAAAAAAAAAAAGAAAGAAATTAAGAAAGAAAAAAAAGAACAAGTTGGCGTCACTCTGTATACAAACGCGAGTCTAGCGCCAGCGCATCGCCGAGTTTTCATTTCAGCCACACGCGCGCACGGACGGCAAAGTTAAAAAGGCAAAACCGTCCAATGAGAGCGCGTGTGGGCGTGGCTTCAGCCTTTCCCATCAATTTCACAAGTACAATTTTGTTCAGTCGTGGGAGGAGTTCAGGAAGTTTCAGCGAGCCGGTGGGCGTGGCTTAAGTTTTCTCAGGAATCTTCTCCTGACTGACATTTCGAGCGCGAGTGTTGTTTACTCTCGGGAGAGTAAATTAGTGAGTCGCATTTTTTTTCCATTTGGATCAGCAGTAAAGCTCGTTCTCTTTTACAATAATAACTCCCCCACCCCCCCAAAAAAGGACCTTTCCTTCTTACTGGGGTGGTACTCTGAAGGGTACATCTTTTGTATATTTATCCCTATTACATGGTAATGCAAATGTAGCCTATTCTTAAAAACGATTTAAGGTAAGACCTTAAGGACAACTCTTGCACCTTTAATTAACTTTTAGTAGCTATGATATTTTTTTTCAAGTTACACTGCATGCAACTTTCCAGATAAAAGATGCCCCGATGACAAGAAAGATAGGCTACAGCTTAGGACAACTGTTTCTTAGAGTGTACAATTCAGCAACTACACAATTAAAATGCAATACCTGATGCTTTGTTATATTTTACACACTTTTATTTTATTTTTATCCGACCGCTCGGGCACCTGGAAGACTGTAAGCAAGTCTGGAACTTTTCCGCACGGTTTTGTATCCTTCATTTTTTGTACGCAGTAATGAAATTTCAAAACGTAATTTTTTAAGCAATATTTTTTGTATGTAAGAGGCTGATATACAAAAGGAAAAAAAAAAAAAATCAGTCTAATGCTTTTAGACTAATGCTTTTAGACTAACTGATGTGCGGTGGAAAAGTACTGTACGTCAAATAGGAGAATAGACATTTAGGTAGAGGTAAAAAGGATGGGGATAAGGAAGAGGAGGCCTTGGAGAAGGATTCAGATAATTTTAAACGGAATACGGGCTCCATCCGATCATATCATCAACCATTAGTACACAAGAGAAGATAAATCTGTTCATTTTTGCCTGCTGTTAAATGCTTGTGTTTTTCCCATTAATGAATGAATGAATGAATGAATTCATTCATTCACTTGGGTCCACTGACAGTGTAGTGTATGTTTGAATAATAGGTGGATGTGAGCAATCATGATAGCAGAACATACACCACGAAAAATGAAAAAGAATTTTATATTGGTTCTATCTAGCTTATTTTTGTGGCAAAATTGTTTTAAAGCAAATCAAAGGCCGTATCTGCTTTGGCACTATTGAGCGTAATAGCATTACCCTAGCAGTCAAAAACATTTTTGGCTTAATATCCTAAAATTTTAGACTTGCCAGGTGGAATAATTGTGGAAAAACAAATATTCTAGAAATTTATATTTGGCTTTCTGATGTAAATAATTCATTTCGAGGACAGCGCTCATGGTTTGGAGGCAGTAAAACAGCAGATCACAGCATTTGTGTGTGTGTGTGTGTGTGTGTGTGTGTGTGTGTGTGTGTGTGTGGCATCAGCATCATCTGTGCCCGTGCCATCAGCTGGCATCTGGAGCCTGTCCAAAGTGGAGGACACCACAAATAATGGCACCTCACACTCACACACAACCACTTCAGTCCATGATTGTGTGTCTCCTCTACACTCTCTAATACACCAGATTATCCAGCATGACTACACCATCATCACACCTGAATCAAAACTCTTCATGCTATCAGCACACACACACACACACACACACACACACACACACACACACACACACACACACACAAGCTCACCTTGAGAACGAACATCTCCTGCGTCCTCTTATCCATCACCAGCAGCACCTGCATACGACACAAAACACAGCAGCATGAGCCATGTTCGACATCAATCACTGATGTCACTTCCTGTGTGTCTCCAGTAGGCGTTGCATCGGTGTAATAGAAATAAATGCAGATGAGGACTTCCGACAGTTTTTTTTTTCTGTACAGTGCCTGTTTAGCACAGTATTTACGGTAGACATGTTACTCCGGCAGTTACGGTACTTTATCCATTTCCCAAAGTTTTCTTTTTTTTAAAAAGTATTACCCTTAAGTAATTCTGCTTCTTCACCCATTTGTTAGGGGCTTTACGGCAGGTGCACTACCCCAGCAGTTACAGCAGTTTACGTTACAGCAAAAAACATTTCCTGTTGTTTTTACAGGAAGTTTACTATCCAGTAATTATGCTATTTAGCAGCTTGCTTCTTTGCAACATTTTCATACTTCCTTAATTTTTTTTTTTTCCTCACGCTATTCCAAAAATTACGGTAGTTTGAACATTCACTACTGCTCTCACAGAAAACGTGCTTCTCCAGCGATTATGGCAGTTTGTCCATTCTTGCCACCTCTTAACAGACGTCGTGCTACTCAGTACTCATAAACATTACGGTATTCTGCCCAACGCTGCAGGTTTTATGGAGCCCAAGCTACTCCAGCAGTTATGGTATTTCGCCCAGTTTTCAGTCTTTTATAAAGAAGCAGACTACACCAGTAATTATGGTAGCTTTCAAGCGGCTGCAGTTTTTTTTTTTTTTTTGTAAAAGGGCATCTCTTTTTGGAAAGGGAATGATAATACCTTCTAAAACTGCACAATCGATTCAGGAAAAAATAAATAGTGCCCGACACTAATTGTTACAGAAAGCGTGCTACTCCAGCAATTACGGTAGTTTCCGGTCATTTTTTTTTTTTTTTTTTTTTTTACAGAACGCACATACAATTAATTTTATAAAAAGCATCCCTACCAATAAATCTCCTAACAAATGGGCATGCTGTTATAACTGCTTAATAATTTTTGATTTTTAATTTCGAACTAAAGGATGAGGTTTAAAGTAAACAAAGAAAGAAAAAAAAAAAAAGGCTACAATTAAACCTTGAGGCTCCGAAAGCCTGTCGCTGCTCGATCTGTGGCACAGGTCCAAACTGCAGCAGGTTCAGTTTGATGGCTGGCTATATATCTGTATTATTTGATGTCTCCATTTTCAGATCTCTCTCGCACCCACACACACACACACACACACATACACACACACACACCTCTGCTTGTGTCTATGTGTACGCCCCCTTGAGAACCCAGAACAGGTGCAGCCCTTAATGGATATGAATGGAGCGCTGGAGTTCACGCACGACACACACACACACACACACACAAATATCTTGGACTCATTTTGGCATGTAAATAAAGAGCGAGTTACCGTGGAGATGAGTAACCTTTACCCTTTGGCCTTAGCTCACCTTATCGATGACCCCCAGCACCCTGTAGTTGTGCAATTCATCAGTCTGACTCTGCTGACCCCACGACCCCTTACAGCACTGAGCAGCCAGCATCTAAACACACACACACAAACACAGAGAAGTAAAAGGTCAAAGGTTAAAGCTGGGGTCTAGTCTTCTTTTAAATACCGATTATCAGGTTCAAGATTTAAATCAAAGCGAGGCTGTTTTTTTTTTTTTTTTAAACTGGGTTTATTGTACTACTGTATATAAACGATTTCATTTGGACTCACCCGGTTCTGAGTGGAGTTCTGACCCATGCTGTCTTTTAGGTACGTGTTAGCGATGAGCTCGGCGCGCATTAGATACTCCGCTGTCTTCTTTTTCACGGCTTCCCTTTTGCGCGGGCTCACTTCACCTGACACACACACACGCGCACAATATCACAACGGTGTGACAGAACTACAGTAATACCTCACACATTCGCGGGGTTAGGTTCCAGACCCCGGCGCGGATGTGTGGAATTCGCGAATATTTGGT
>JAOVYU010000031.1:8686769-8698951 GCA_025674565.1 Synodontis membranacea | reverse complement strand
ACTCAAGACAACCGAGCGCAACCCGCATTTTCACTGTCTCGATCAACTTTTGAATGAATATACTGTATTTGAAAAAACCACTATAGAGTGAAGCCGTGAAATTCGAACCGCGAAGTGGCGAGGGTCGACTGTACAGCCGAGTTGAAACACCGCTCAGAAATGTCCCCAGCGAATTTGTTTCAAAACACCATTTTGTCTGTTATTTTCTGTTTACTATTTCTTCCTTCACTCTCCGTTACTTCTGACCTGTTTCAGGTGACATCCTAAACCCAACATGCAAGCGTACTGTAGATACTTCACCCTGTGCAAACTTTGGCATCCGAAGTATCAACCGGCCTTAAGACTTTCATTTCGTTTTTTAATGTTCTCCTTCCTAGTGGACACAATGTCACCTGCAAGTTTGAAGGCTTGCAGATACTCGTCCGACTTGCAGACTTTGTGACTAGATTTGCTTACGTTTATAAACCCATTTTAGTGTCCATTATTACAGAACAAGCCTAGACATGACCAGATGACCATGACCAGAACTGTCCTTCACTGGATAAGGCTAACCAGCTCACATTACCGCTGCTCTTTATAGTAGATGAAAGAGCACATTCCATCAACTCACCAATAGTGTGCAAAGATTAAGTGACCAATCGCCGATCACTTCGCACACTTCTTTTTCCTAAATAAATAAATAAATAAATAAAAGCTACTCCTTCTATCCGTGTTCCTTCCGCGTCTATGTTCTGACTACTCGCCACTAGTGGTTCTTTAGGTCAGTAAATCAAGCATTTTGTGTATATCCAAATAGCGTGTGGTGTCATGATGAAAGACAATCTAATCAATCTAATATGACAAAACCCTGTTGTTCTTCACGTGGCGTCTTGGTATGCAAATGATTATGACACTTGAAAGAATATGCTAATTATATTATGACGTAATATGGAGATTAATAGCTACTTTTTTAGGCACGCATTACTTTCTTTTGAAAAGAAGAGCTGGGTAACATTGTGGACGCGTGTGCGCATGCTCGCTGTGCACCCGGAAGTAGGCTATAAATCAAGGAAGGAAAACTAAATAGCGCGGTGTCCTTCCAACTCACTGACCACGCCCCTCAGCTTACTTTAGAAAAAAAGCACTTTCTCTCTCTCTCTCTCTCTCTCTCTCTCTCTCTCTCTCTCACACACACACACACACAGAGTGAATGTGAGTTAATTAGTCTGTTAAGGCTCTATTGATTTCGGCTGAGCGCGCTCCTAGATCAGATTTATGAGGCGCGAGAATCTGCTGATCGGCGCGAGCGCTCTTATCAGTCGCTCGCCACATGTGGCGCGCGCCGCTTCGTCCCGCCTCGCGCGCTGACGGATGGCCATCCCGCCCCGCCCCTGCAGCCCCGCGCGCCTCATAATTAACCCCTGATCAGACAGCTCTTTATTGTTTAATTTGTGCGACAGATTTATAACGGCAGGATTTAAAACCGCGCGCTTTTTCCCCTGCCCGAGTGCGGCCACGACAGAGCCTCGCGTTCAGCCTTAGACTGCCATTATGATCCAAATGGTGAAAGTCATTGGGACAAATTCTCATTGTTATATATTGCACTGACATCCCAGTTCCCGCGCGCGAGATCGCAAACCAGTAGGCGAAACCTAAGCGTGATTGCCTATTAGATTTGTCTCCTGACCAATTAGAGTTGAGCTTGTTGAACCCTGCTGATGGATGTTCCGGGCTCTCAAGTGTGCGGCGGGAATCTGCACGAGCTCTCAACATGGAAAACACACACACTCGTACACACACACAAGTCTAGCTGTCCTTGCGGGGACCTTATATTGACATAATTAGTAACACAACTAATTAATAGCAAAACCTAAACCTCCCTTCACCGACCAAAATCAAACCTTTTGTCTCCTTTAGCATTAAAGTAAAGTTATTGCCATTGTACTAATTATTGTATCAACAAAGCAGATATCAAATATATATATATTATAGCAATTAAAAAAAAAAAGACAATTAGGCCTAGTTCTATTTTACAAGTAATTGTTTTCCACAGCAGTTATTAGTAACTAGACAATTCCCCTGCGGCAAATTGCGAGAGGGATGCAGTGGCCGTAGCAGTCAATGCATTCCGATGGGATCTCGAGTGTTTTTGACCCTTTTCACTGAGGTCACAGAGCGTCATGGCAAGTTTCACTTCACACCACCAGAGGTCACTATGGGATCTCGAGTGTTTTTGGCTGTGACTAACGTCGCCATGGTAACGTATTCTGATGAACGAAATAATAGCATAGCGAGTCCGATCGAGACGCACGGTTTGGTGTATTATTTGTCTGTGTGCGATGATCTGTGATTGAGTTATTCGAAATCAAAATTTGGAAAACAGAATAACAATAGGTATGCAGTTTCACTGCATCCCTAATAAAAGGCTACCACAGCAGTATAACATACTATCCATACTAAGCTAAGCAGTAATACACTAATGCATGCATGAAACCAGTTTCTTGTTAGTCATTTGGATGTGGAATTATCGGTGAACACAAATAAAAACTGAAATTATTGTCCAACACATATACTCTGTGCGTAGAGAACGTAGCTTGATATATACAAACCGCACTGAAAACGTAACCTCCTTTTTTTTTTTTTAGAGGTAAATATGATTATTGCTAAGTGCGAAATGATTCAAGATGTAACATCTTTCTAATATCAGAGACAAATAAGCATTTTTTGCCTCACTGTGAAACACACACACACACACACAGAAAAGCTTTGTGTGTAGCTTTTCTTTTCTTTGAAACACTTTACCATACCCCACAGCATGATGCGTGATGTCATGGCTTCAAGCTCCGCTCGGCTTGATTACTGCTGCACTGCTTTAATTCAACTCTCACCCTGACCCCCCCCCCCTACAGCTTCACCCACAGTCACAATGACCTCTGACCTCTGTCACACTCAGTTTGCTGATGTGTGTGTGTTTTCACCCAGATATGTGTGTATACTCTTTGAGATCATTTTTCTTTGGCAATTCATTATGTTTTCACCAGTCTGTGTGAGTGCGAGTGTGCTGTGTCTGAACATATTGAGTGAAACATATTCTTTTGGAATTTTACACAGCGCAAGCTCATTGCCATAGACAAAAATGATGCAGAATCTGAAAGGCCCAAAGAGAACAAAATTAAAAGCAACAGTGACTCCCTGACTAGAGGAGGAAACAAACAATTTCACATGTCTCTTTGTCATATGACAAAATTTAATGCACATTGATGGATTCTGGATCTGTGCAGCACGGAAGCTTATATAGGTCATGTCTGACATAATCTCTCCTTATAGCTCAGCAACATTCCTTGGATGGAGGATTCTATGGTATGCCTACAGCAGCATCTGGGAGGCTGATAATGTCTCATGAGTTGAACCACCATGTTCAGCTCCAGTCTCAGTAGAGTCCAAAAAAAATGAGCATGGATTTACTGACAATCTCTAAACTAGCCAAGTGGGATTGGATAGTGATGTTCAATCTGCAACAAAACATCTGCGGTCTTTCACACCGCATAGGTCATGATGGAATTCTAGGCAGGCAAGGATTTTGTTGGAATTTTATTTAGCTGTAAAGGACAGCAAAATAACTGGTAGATGAATTGCTTCAATAATGGACAGGACTGACACAATGTGCAGAACTTTTAGATTAATAAAGTACATTTTGCCTGTATTTCTTTACTATTTGTCTTTTTCCCTCCATACACCCCAATAACAAAAGATAAGCTGAGGTACAGAGAAATTAGGTTAATTACTTTCTACCTTTTTATTAAAGCACTTAAATACTAAAACATAAATTATTGTTAAGAAATTATTATATTCAGAATATAGCCAGTAGAACAGAGTATAGGCCAAGCATAGTGTTGATTCAGTTCCCACCTAGGAACGTAGGTCCACATCAGCTCCACAAGGACTATTTACTGGTGTCCCACAAGGTTCAGTGCTTTGCCCCCAGTTTCTTTATAAGGGAGGCTGTTGAAGTGAGTATGAGGAGTGACAGGGTCAGTAGAGGGGTGGTACAGAGAGGGGATGGAAACGTCTGCACCTCAGAAGACATTAGCCTGTCTTCTATGCAAGCAGGAGCAAGAGGGGACTGGAGGAAGCACTGTTGGTTGGGACTGTTGACCAAGTGGCGGAAAGGGTGAACTTGGAATCAGTAGAGGTTGGTTGTGGAATGACTCACGCCAAGGACGCTGGATGAATAGATGCAAGATGAGGCTGAGGGGGGAGGGGTTGAGATTAATGGGGAGATGTTGATGGGATGGCTAGAGGAGGGGTTAGTATTGAATGGGAGGGGATGGGATGAAAGGAAAGAAGTTTGGAAAAGTGAAAAGTAAAGGAATTGTGATGAGTGATGGAGGGGTTGGGATGTGTAAAGGGGGGTTTGGGAGGAAGAATGGAGATTGAGATTAGAGAGAAAATAGAGTTGGACACTGGAAGAGCACAGGCGTAGATGAGAAAATGTGGAGACAGGAATAACAGGCAGAATGGCATCATAAAGGTGGGTACCCATTCCCAGAAAGACTGGGGCATTGTGCCAAGGTTTTAGCTTGGGAATTTTCTTCCTTTATTTTTTCAGTTTTCTGGTAGGGTTAAACTTAAGTTCTATTTAGGCAGCGTACAAATAAAGGACATATCTAAGTTGTCTTTCAAGGAGGTTTGCCATACGATCTCCATATACATTATGGCCAATTCCATGTGTTTTGGTGCTCTTCCAGAAAAGGTGGGATGCACCTTTTAGGTGTGATGAGAGATCTTGCCCCTGGCAGAGGAGTTTCTTGGGATCATATTCATGAATGATTGAAAAAGACAGCATACAGTTGCTTGGCTTATTTTCTGTAATAGTATGAGGAGCTTGATAATTCGCAGTCCAATTGATGCTTCTTCGAATTGAGAAGAACCTGTTGAGTGGGCCTGGGTACCTTACCAGGATGTCCCCTCTTCAGCGCATAGTAAAGACGTACCAAGCCTCTCCCACTGGATGAAGACCCACATGGTAGACCCAGACCTGCTGGAGAGAACCTATCTCACAATTGGCTTGTGAATGTCTGGAGATCCCCAAGAGGAGCTGGAATCACTGGCTGGTGATAGATTAGACTGATTTTCTCAGCCTGTTGCCACTGTGACCCCGAAAGGAAAAGAGGAAGGAAATAAATGAATCTTTTATCCATACTGATTGTTTTGACCTTCACTATAACCCCTTGTTGTAGGGCTTGTGGCCATGCCAGTTGTGCTTAATCATTAATGGAAACCAGTAATATGTACACAATACCTGTGCTAGGATATCAGTAACTTACATACTGCCCCCAGAGGCATTAAAAATGGTGTCTATACATTTTGCTCAGCATTTTAGACTCAATACTTAGTTTGGATTTGATTTGGCAGAAGACCATAGAAAAGGGTACAATGGAATACCAACACTGTCTATTGGGACAGGATATACATTACCTGGTGTTTTTTTTTTTTTTTTGTAAAGCAGTGCTGTATTCCTGCTGTAGTCAATGCTGCATTTATATATAACCAAAGTAGGACCAACTTTCTGGAACTTATACCCAATTTTAATATATCTTTCTGATGTTGTCCCAGATGACAATTGTAGTGGCTGCATCTTGCCCAACGGCACAGTGGAGATCATGAATTCTGTGTCTCTGACTGTTGGAAAAGTCAACCTTATCAAATAACCAATATAAAAATCCCGATTTTATAATTTATCAGTAGTCTAAGTCCAGGACCACTCTTGTGGCCCCCTTCTAAAATTAGTCTGGACAAGTCACTAGCATGCATCACCTTGTGCAAGCGTATGGTTGAGAGGAAATACTTGAGTCTGCTACACCGGACCTAAAGAACATCATTCTCTTCAAGTTTCTACATCATTACCAGCGTTAGAGAGAAAGGGGGGGGGGGCGACTAAAACTGTCACACACACACACACACACACACACAGAGAGAGAGAGAGAGAGAGAGAGAGAGAGAGAGAGAGAGAGAAAAGGAATAAGAGCAGGGTGAAAGGTAAATATGAATAATCAGGTGAAAAGACAGGTGACAAAAGGAAGGGAGAGAGAGACAGAAAGAGAGACAGAGTGAGACAGCTTTGTACGTAGAATAACAATACAGCTTTGTATGTAGAATAAGAGAGCTGCATTGTTCTATTGTGTATTAAACTGATTGATGAAACAGTAATGATGATGGCATTTCAGTGAAAAGAACAGAGTCATTTTCATTGCAACAGGAGGGAAGCAAAGCACTGGCATCTCTACGCAGTCATATTAACACTGCTGTTATGCTAGCAATGAGTTTAATACCTGGTTAGTTTAATACCTGGCTAGAACCTGGGCAGTGGTTCACATACAGTAGCACTCATGCTGTGTTATCACTGGGTTCAATATCAGCCTAGCTGGTGAATTAACAGCAACGCTATGCTAGTTCAGAGTTTAGTTTCAATGTGGCTGTTGACATAGCACAGGGCTAATGCTAGGTTTGTGTCGAAATACACTTAGTTCACCATTCTTTCTATGTCGCTTAACAAATCAGAGATAAGTATGATTTGCGGGATTTGCTGATCAGGATCATTCCAAATGGGCTAATTTCCGCCTGTGAGAACTTATCGCAGCTGTGCTGAGATGCACAGCCTCAAAACCATGAACAGCAAGTCATGTATTTTGTAATTGTGTAATTGTGTAAGAAAGTGTGTAATTCTTCTCAAGAAGCTGACAAATAGCCTGCATAATTATTTCTGGTTGCTCATAAATGAATTGACAGAAAATCAACTCTAGAGCAGTTGAACAAACCTTTTCCTGGGCAGATTTCAGATAATCCAGGTAAATCAGTAACCCAGCCTATACTTTAAATTCAGTCTGCCTGTGTTATGTTAGCTTGAACAGTTAAATTTACACTCGTTTGCGACCACAGGCTTCAATCCAGTTTATACCACAGCAGCGTTGATTTCTCAAATTTCATTAGTCGGAAGGTGTTGATTAATTCTCGTGGCTATGATATAGTTTCAGTTTCATATAAATTACACGTTTATTTTAATTTGCTCATTTTAAGATGTCTGTGGTGATGCCCACATACACACACACACACGCACACACACACAGAGAGAGAGAGAGAGAGAGAGAGAGAGAGAGAGAGAGAGAGAGAGAAAAGAACTGTCTATAGCTGTTACTACAAACCAAGTTTATTTTGTGGACATTCCGCAACCATAAATGTAACTATGAATTGATTAAAATGTATGAATTCTTTATCAACTTTTTGTTTTTCTTCTACAAAAATAAAAATTGTAGGTTTACATTTGTCCAAAGTAAGGACCCTTAGAGGATGACTGACCTCATCTTTTAAACCTGCTGCCTACATAGGGAACACAGGAGAAGGAAGAGGGGTCCATGACTGTAATGTGTGTGTGTGTGTGTGTGTGTGTGTGTGTGTGTGTGTGTTATTTTTATTAGTCTGCAGTTGCTTTATGATAGAAACCACAAACAACTGTGTGGGAGTGTGTGTAAGATACAAGGACAGATTTACAGTTTCCCTTGATTTGTAGACTCACATGAGGCCATATGAAGAGCTGAGATAAGCTGCAGAGAAGTGTGTGTGTGTGTGTGTTTGTGTGTGTGAGTGTGTGTGATTTTGCCATTGTTTCTGCAGAAGTTTGTACAGCTGAAAATTACTGTGGATAACCAGGAACACTCACACATGCAAACTCAAGCATGCACGTATATGCACATATGCATGTGCACATACACCCACACCCACAGACAATAAGATTGTGGACTTGTGACAGTTGGGCATCTGTAATAATATTTTTTGTAGCTTATACAGCAATTAGTGTGTGGTTTGGGACAGATCCATAGTGGATTGTGAGACAATTGTAATTATGTTTATGTGACCTATATAGTGAACAGGGTGTGTGCAGTTGGTTATCCAGTTATCCAGTTACTTATAGAGAAACGTTTAGAACAGCGTGCGGGTCTCAGCTGTCCCAGAAACTTCCAGTAACCGAGTCTCTCTCCTGGAGGGTTCCAATGAGTGTGAGGCTTGGCTGTTCTAGAATCTAGTCATTGTGAAGGTCCCAGTTCAAGAATGTTCAAACTGTGTTTTGAGTCTTAGCTGCTCTAGTTTCAATAAACGCGAGTCTCGGCTGTTCCAAAATGTTCAAATAAGTTTGTCTCGATTGTTCTAGAATTTTGCAATAAATGTGAGTCCGAGTTCTGGAATATTCCAATACATGGGGAGTCTCAAGATGATCTAGAATGCTCTAATACATTTGCCTCAGTTGTTCTAGAATGCTGCAGGTAAGTGTGAGCCTGAGTCCTGGAACATCCCAATTATGTGGGAGTTTCAACATGTTCGAGAACGCCCTATTAACCGTGAGTCTCAGCTCTTCTAGGATGTTCAAATAATTGTGAGTTTTGGTTGCAGGACGCACCAGTAAGTGTGAGTCTCAGGTGTTCTCGATTGTCCCAGTAAGTTTGTCTCAGTTGTTCTAGATTGTTGCAACAAGTGTGATTACCAGCCCTAGAATATTCCAGTAAGTGTGGAGTTCCATCCAGTTGTTCTAGAGTGTTATAAAATAAGTGTGAGTCTACAGAAGATTCCAAAACAAGTGGGAGGTTTAGCAGCTCTATAATGTTTCAGACTCCATGTTCTTGAACGTTCCTTTAAAATGCGAATCTCAGCTGTTCTAAAACATTCTGCAATACCATATCAGCAATTACACACGTTTTAAAGTCACCTTTTCATGTGGAGCGTTCGCCGTACGATCCCTGTATTAGTCGTTCCTACAGAAATAACAGAATTCCAGAATGGTCACAGCTTTGAAACTACTGTCAGAACTGCTGTTATAGAAACGGAATCAACACCTTCTGATCAATCAGATTCAAGACTCCAACAGCGCTCTGGAATGAAAATGATATATTGGGCTATTAATAGTATAGACGCTGCAAAAGCTTTGTCAATCGCAGTTTGAGATTCACTTCCTGGGACGCCCTGTACGGCTGTGAGCCCAAAGGAATTGGTTAGGCCAAATCATTCAACCTAGTGGTTACAGATGCACTTTCCCATTTGCAACGAATAGGGCATAAAGAACTATTTTAAACACTCTTTCTCTCTCTCTCTCTCTCTCTCTCTCTCTCTCTCTCGCTCTCTTTCTCTCTCTCAGTCTCTCCATCTCTTTGTTACTCTGTCAGCAGTGACATGCAGCACTGTGATAAAGCGGATCTGGTTACTCAGTGTAGTCCCAGCTGGCGCCAAACACACCACTACCCCTTCATATGATTTACATCTGTGTGTGTGTGTGTGGAAGGTAGGGGAACATGTAAATGGGAACCAGCAGTGAAGTGTCCTATATGTTTGGACAGAGCTTTCATCACGGACATGGCAGTTTAATCTGCTGTAAACACTCCTATTAGCGCCAACAGTAATGGCCATAGGAGACACACACACGCACACATGCAGAGTTGTTGGCGTTTAGTCTGTCTGGAATGATATATCTGTAGTGATATTAAAATAGTTCTATGGTCAATGTTGTGCTGTAGCAGTGCAGCTCTCTGCAGTGTTAAACAGTGCGTAATGGTCTCCTGTGTCACATGGGACGCTATAAGCAGATACCATAATGTACCGAAGACCATCATATTGGGTCGGATAATTATCATGCTAGGAATTTTTCACTCGCTCATTTTCCCATCACAGGAAAGACATCAGGACAGACGATTTTACACTTTATGGGTTCTTATGACAAGTTGCATTTTTTTTCTAACTGTAAAAAATACAGAGGCTTTGGAGTGAAAAGCTGCTGTAACCAGTAGAGGAAAAAGAACCAAGAAATTATATTTAAATGAAAATATAGACATTTTTACTCATTTCAATCTGCTAATGGAATGTTGGGGAACCTGAATCCGGTTCCGTTCTGTTCTTCTCTGGTTTGGACAGAATGGTGTTTCTGATCTCAGTGCTTTGCTGTGCTTCTACTCAGGAGTAAATGGATGCTGATTTACATGGATGCTGATGTTTGAATACCAAATTGCGGAATATAACAAGCATGGGAAGAGGACTTACATTAAATATTAGAGCATGATACACAACATAAGAAACATATAATATGTAGGCCAGCTGCCTTGATTTTATTTTGAATTTTAATAAAATTAATATTTAATAGCTGTGGAAAGTTTTTGAACTGGTGTAAAAGTATGCCAAAATGACCTCAGTAGTTAATAGTGTATGGCTTTTAAGCCACAGCTCGAAACATTTAGGTGGAAACTTATTCAATGTGCACGTGGAAGTGGCAGAATCTAGCCAAAAATGGACTCAGGCCAATGTGAGAGGTACTGAAAAAGTAAATGTTTTTTTAACTGATAATCTATTTTTAGATTTAGATTATGAACGAATAATCCATAAACAAATCAGCACATCTTCTGAAAGATACGTCAGAAGCAGTGCCAATATCTTAATTTACACCTTAAAATCTGAAATTCCATTTGCATCCTAAAATAAATGAAAATAAATAAAAACAAACACAAATAATGAAACGCAGGTTTTCACTTGAAATCAATTCTAATTCAAAATAAAAATAAATTAAAAAACGATAATGAGAAAACGAAAACGTCTCCGTACAGAAAACTTCACCACATCAACAATTTTTATTTTATTTTATTTTTTTTGTTTTTATTTATTTATTTATTTTAGTCCATATATTGATTCTACAAGTACCTGCTAATACAGAAATAATAATATAAACCTGTGATTTTCTTCCCCTTCTAGCCAGAACTACTATACTGTAACACTTGCTATTAGAAATGTTAATCAACACCGTCTGACCAATCAGATTTGAGAATTCAGCAGCACTGTGTTATAAAGAAGTAACAGCTGATTGTTTTGTTTATACTAAAGAGTATGTGGGTTTTAAGGACAAGACACAGACGGACTCCGGTTTAATGAGAGAGAGCGATTCTAGTCCTCTCCTCACACCTCACACACACACACACACACACTGTGTCTGCCAGTCGGTAATCAGACGTCTGATTCATATTCATTATGAAACACTTCAGTCTGAAGACACTGGACCACCAGTGTGTGTGTGTGTGTGTGTGTGGTAGCGTTTGGGTAATCAGAGCTCAGTACGTTGTATTCTTTTCACTCTACTATCACATGCGCATTTCAGTCGGGTTCAGGTTCAGCCCAGGAGAACTTCATCAACACACTCGTTCAGAATCAGAATCAGAATCATTTGATTCGACGTATTGATTATGATCAGGGCTTTCTCTTGCTGGTTGTTCACAGCACAATTCATTCAACATAAACATCTCCGACGACATCTCACAACGCAATTACCAGCCTAATGTACACATATTACACTTTAAGCACAAATGGCAGGCTCAGGTGTAATTTTCATTACAGCTGCGGTAGAAATAGCAGTGGGATGCGGTTCAGGGTGGATTAAACAGAGTGGAACGATTGTGGTGTAGGATAAATAATAGCAATGATGTATAGTAATGACAATATGAATAAATTGGCTAAATAGTAATACAGAGTACTATTTAATTATACTATTTAAAGTAATAATAATAATAATAATAATAATAATAATAATTTGCATTCTTTCTAGGCCATCCCAAGTACTAGATCACACAGATCCTGTTCTAAGAAGAGCTCTTCATCAGTTGATCTGGATTATAAATGAACACATTGTCTGACATTGCGACAGAATCGACTTCGAAACCCAGCAGCGTTAATTCACACTAATGCCAATGTTAACACACTTGTGTCCAAAAGTCAACCTGCTAGATTTAGCCTAATTATTGTAACAACAGCCTGTGTGTGTGAGTCTGTGCATGCGTGTGTGTGTGTCTGTACGTGTGCTGACTCAGTGGGTGGTTGTGTAAATGTTTTTCTACTCACTGCTATGACACACTAATGAGGCAGCAAACTTTTCAAAAACACTTTAGGTACACTTAATTAACACACACACACACACACACACACACACACACACATATCGTTTGATCAGACTATGCACAGGCCTGCTTCAAGGTAGAAGCAGAAGCCCTTGTCATGTGTGTATTTGTGTATGAGGCCTGAATGAGTGTATTGATGGTTTATCAGTGAAATCTGATCTGCTCCAACTCCATTTCAACAGCATGTTAACTGTGTGTGCGTGTGTGTGTGTGTGTGTGTGTGTGTGT
>JAOVYU010000031.1:8667733-8678262 GCA_025674565.1 Synodontis membranacea | reverse complement strand
AATAGAATTTAAGCCCCATTTAGTTTACATTTAGACTTTGTGTGTGTGTGTGTGTGTGTGTGTGTGTGTGTGTGTGTAGTTTACTCTCCTCAGATGTGACTCGTATGACAGACTGCGAGAGAGACCAGATTGATCAGGATGCTCAGATCTTCATGAGAACATGTTCGGATGCCATCAAACAGCTGAGAACTGAAGGTATTCGCACAATTTCTGATTGTCATTTTAAATCATAAATGTCTATATATTATATTGAAAGGGGTGTGTGTTTGTACGTATGTTTATAGCAGAGAAGACTGTGATCTCTGCTCAGATGAAGGAGCATCGTGGGGCTGTCCTGGACCTGATAGAGGTCTACCTTAAAGGTACAGACACAGACACAGAGCAGATATTCCTCGTTGTTTTAATGGCAGGTTACTCTTTAGGAGATTTACCACCATCCTCTTCGAGCTCACCGTAGTAGTGCTTTGGGGCAGAGTAGTCATAGGCATTTCACACATTCCGACAACCTGCTAAGCTTGATGCCACGTTCGTGTCGTTACACCAGAACGCCGTCCCCTGTTTCTGATACAAAATTCTCTTCAAGCCCGCTCGCTTGCCTGGCCTTAACTGTGACTGTATTGAACTCAAACCTGTCTGATCCAATATCAGCCCATACACTAGGCAGGATTTGTTTCTTCAAACACATATTGTATTGGGAAACCAGACACTCTGTGCTAACATCTTCACACCTTCCCAAGTTCCAGCCTTTGTGAGCCTTTGTCCCACATTAGTCAGCCCAGCTTCCACCCAGAATCCTTTATCCTCCCGTGGTTCATCTCCGGCACCTCAAGTGGTTATTAATTAAGTACAAGCTTTGCTGCTGTGTTGTTCCTTCTTCCCAGTGCCTCAGGATCTCCTCCCGGGTGACGCACTTGTGGGAGCACTCTCCGTTTCTCACACCCCATTTGCACCGTTTCCTAATGGTGGGGCAATAGTTGTAAACATCTTCTTTTTTTAAATTAATTTCCTAATTCCCTTTATCCATTAATTTGCTCATGCGGGTCTTCCCCTCGAGGCCATCCGTTGTCTGTCGTAGTTTATGGCTTGTTGGGTTCTCTGTTCCCTGGGGCAGAATTGTAGGTGGTCGTAAGGTATCCTTCATATTGGTAGACTAGAGGTATTTCCAGAGGGACAGTACTACAGTGGTGCTTGAAAGTTTGTGAACCCTTTAGAATCGTCTACATTTCTGCTTAAATATGACCTGAAACATCATCAGACTTTCACACAAGTCCTCAAAGTAGATAAAGAGAACCCAGTTAAATAAATGAGGCAAAAATAATTCACTTGGTCATTTATTAATTGAAATTACCCAAACCATGATATTACCACCACCATGTTTAACAGACGGGATAAGGTTCTTATGCTGGAATTCAGTGTTTTCCTTTCTCCAAATATAACCCTTCTCGTTTAAACCAAAAAGCTCTATTTCGAAGCATTGTCCACGTGACCTTTAGCAAACTGCAGGCGAGCAGCAATGTTCTTTTAGGAGAGCGGTGGCTTTTCCTTGCAACCCTGCCATGCACACCATTTGTTGTTCAGTGTTCCTCTGATGGTGGACTCATGAACATTAATATTAGCCAGTGTATGGTATTCGATATTCTGCAGGCTGTCCTTCAGATACCATGCCTGACCAAGGCTGATTAACCTCCATGTATTGGCTGTAAGCCCTGTCCTCCTTGTTGTTTATTGACTGTAGAGGTTGCTTGATACTTACTCTTTGGTCTGTGCCGAGGATTCATAACATAAGTCAGAATTGTTCCTTTTCCCCCATTTGACTTGGGGAGTTTCTGTGTTTTGTCTTCCCTGTGATCCTTTGGGCATCTTTCTCGGCTCTGCAGCCTGGCCAAGCACTCCCTGCCATGTTGGGGCCCAAGGCAGTGTAGATGTCCTCTGCTAATGTATGGTCCAGTATAATCCACTCTAGTTTTCATTTGTTTGTTCAGACGTCATTGGTCCTCAGATTTGTTGCAGTCCAGTCCTTCGGCCTTCCATCTTTGCTTGTTCTCAGAGGCCGTGAGGCAGTGCAAGTCATCTGTTACTAACGTGATCAAAGCATGCTTAGGGCGTACTCACACTTGTAGCATGCCCGAGTACAATTGCCATAACCTCTTCCAAGCGGGCCAACTGAACCATGCCCGAGCACGGCATGCAGTGATCACACTAGTCAAACAAACCAGACTTCGAGGGTCATATGTGCTTGGGAATGGTACGGATCGTCCCAGTGTGAGTACGCCCTTAGACCTGGTAATCATGGCTTACTCAGTCTGTCCTCCAGGGGTCCCCACAACACAGTGTAAGATATTGTTTAAACACTCATCTACAGTATTTCTAAGACTAGACATAAGTTAAGGCATGCGGTAATTGGAAAGTGTAAATATCAAGTGTCGGGGAGAATCTGTTCACTTAGTGCGATTTACGACCCCCTGTTGATCTTATCTCCGTGTTTCTCCTTGTTCAGACCTTTCCTTCTCTTCCACCCGAGACTCAGACAGAATCACCATGCGTTTCTTTATGGAAGGAGCTAGGGGTTAGCAGTTTCTTTTCAGCCTTGGGGTGTTCATGTTTTTAAACAGCTCCTTGCGCCCTCGTTTTTGGCTCACAAGTTTGGTTTGTGTACACAGTCACACGGCCTCTGGTTAATAGTCTCTAAGAAAAGCCTATTGATTCTGTTAGTTTGTTAGTTCAATTTCAGTACTAATAATAATACACAAAAACAAGTCAACAGAAAGTAGGTGCAAAAACAAACATAAAAATAGAAGCAAAAAGAGAGACAAAAAAAAAACATTCAATTAATCACAGCATTCAATATCTTGTTTAGGCAATTAAAATTTCCTTCTAAATGGAAAGCACCTTCTTCATTGACTAATTTTGCCTACACACTAACTAAAGATTTAACCTGGCCAATATTTTACTATTGTAACGTATAGTTATAGACTTTATAGCTATTCATTTAACACAGCTTCATCCTCCGTATGAGCGTGTGGGTTTGTGTGTTAATGCAGGTGTGTGTAAGCTGTACTCGGAGCAAAGAGCAATCCGTGTGAAGAGAGTAGTGGATAAGAAGAGACTGTGAGTCATAAATCACACTCATGACAGCTTTACCTTGTATACTGGGTGGCGGGGAGACCGTTCTGCAACCTTGCATGTGCATGCTTGCGTGTTTAGGTCTCGGCTGGAACCAGAGCAGAAACTCAAAGTGGAAAAACCTCAGAGTGAAGATACAGAGAGAACCGTACCGGAGGAAAGCAGCGGTAAGGAGCACACATCCATTCTGTGATTTACAACTGTTTCTGTTGTTATGGAAAATTAATCAACACCTTCTGACCAAGAGAATACAACAGTACTGTGGTCTAAACCCAAAAATATCCAATCCGTGTTTGCATATTCATGCCTGTAGAGAAGCCAGCTTGCGATAGTGGTGTTGACCTGTGGGAGGACAACAGAGTGGAGGACGAACTCTCACCGGAGGAAATTCAGATGGTACCGTATACATGCACATGTACACACGCATACACAGTATTCTCTCTCTCTCTCTCTTCCTATTCACTGATGTGTATACCTGTGTCCAGTTTGAGCAGGAGAATCAGAGGCTAGTGAGTGAGATGAACAGCTTGGTGGATGAAGTAAGGTAAGACACGCACATGCTACTGTGTGGGAGTGTCAAGCACTATTTTTTTTTTTTCCCCTCAATAGAATAGAATGGAATATCTTCTGTCCTGGCAATTTTTATTATGCAGATGATCTTAAAGCAGCCTAACAAGCACTAGTCAGGTTAATGGAGGCTGGTTTGTAGGCATCCGATGGCAGGAGTAGGATCTGGGTGGAAGGGTTAGGATGTGGATAGCATGAGTAAGATGAGGAGTAAGCCTGAGATGAGCAGTCCCTGATTTTCTCTGAATAAACTAGCCAGCTGTGTTAAGCTAAACAGTGAGACTCAATTGTTAACAAATGCCCTCGTGTGTGTTCACAGGCAGATCGAAGGTAAGGTGGTGGAGATCTCGCGGCTACAGGAGATTTTTGCCGAGAAAGTTCTGCAGCAGGTGTGTGTGTGTGTGTGTGTGTGTGTGTGTATGTGCGCGCGAGTGCATGTGTGGGTGCATGAGCTGTACAGTACTAGAGTTAAGGTGCGTTTTGTCCGTGTGTCGTAGGAGACAGAAATTGATAACATTCATCAGCTGGTTGTCGGAGCCACAGAAAACGTTAAAGAAGGCAATGAAGACATTCGAGAGGTGAGAAGACACTCGTACAGATACAGCATATCAGCATATAAACATAAAGCCATTTTCTTAACACTCGGTACTACTTATACTCCGTAATTATTAAAAAAGCTCAGCAAAAAGCCCGTTTCTTCATGCATGGAATGCTGAATTAACTTGAGTGGATTGTTGCCGATTTGATCCTGATCCCTTTCTCAGCTCTTGTTAACAGGAAAACAAGGTGGCAGATTTAGAATTGTTTTCTGAATACTGACTATCATGGCACATGATGTGTTACTAAATGTATTGTGCAGTTACCAACTCAAGGTCATGTAATTACCTCTGCCATGGAGAGGTAACCTTTTCGGTGCGGACTTTAAGCAGGGTTGCGCAAAACCTACAGTACCAAACTGATTTCCGTGAAACCTGGCGGCAGGATATGGCATTGGCCAAGGAAGAAACCTTAAAATATTGGTCTGGATCCGAGTCAACGAGTTTAGTTTCAACTTGGCTAACCTTGCGAGATGCAGCATTTGCTCTCACTGATGCCATACATCGTAAAATCCAGTAGATGGCGGTAAAATGGTGACAAAACATAGCCAGTGTAGAAGTACATTGATTCCGTTGGAAATATATTTTACGAAGTTAACGGGTATAGTCCGGCTATATGAATTGAAATCTACAGGTGAAGAATTAGAAAGAGACGAATTAACTTGTTGGGAATGATCATGACTAGGAAATCCAGGATGCATCATTTTACCTTGGATTTGAGAACTTGGATAACAATTTATGAAAGAAGTGTGGCACATTTCCATCGCACAACCCAATGCACGAAAAAAGCAAAGCTGACTGACAAGTTAACCGTACATACTTATTAGACTTTCCTAATCGTGAAACCCCAATTACACACTAAAAAAAAAAAAACTTTCTGAAGTAGTTGACATTAATGTGAAACTTGCCGTTTCATCCTTCAGGCAATTAAGAATAACGCAGGTTTCCGTGTCTGGATCCTCTTCTTCCTGGTCATGTGCTCCTTCTCTCTGCTCTTCCTGGACTGGTATGACAGCTAATAACCGAAAAGGCATGATCTCGTAACAGGATGTGATGTCACATGGGACTGTAACACCACTAAGATGCTAAATCATCCTCTTATGTGTGCAGAACTTTAAGCATGCACATGTGTGTGTGTGTGGAGGGATGGCATTGTGCACACTATGTGTTTATACAGGCGCATTTATAAAATGGGCTCTTTATTAAACCAGCACTTTTTGGATTTGATGTACAGGATGTCCTAAAAGTCTGGATCCATAGGTAATTATGTATTTAAATACAGAAATGGCAACAAATGCTCAAATTTACAGTCTTGGACTTACTTTCGCAACACTCGTGTTTTTACGCTGACTATTTCTTAATGTATCTGTGCTGACTCTGTTACATTGCAGAGACGATTTCGTCTTCATTTATATACAAGGAAAAATGCCTACGGATCCAGATTCTTGAGACGCACTGTGTATACGTAATAATCCGATGTCCGTGCGACTGTAAAAAAAAAAAAACTGAAATAAATTATAACATTTTGTCAACGGTTTGTACCTGTCGTTGTTGTGTCCGGTCGTGTTCTTTTTCCCCCCTGACCCATGAACTCTTTGCTGCTTACTGCAAATTGCTCTCTGTAATAGATGAGCAGATGGTCCAACGTCTCAGAATTTCAGATCAGCAGTATTTACTGTTTTATGCCATACGGAATCACCTTGCGATATTTTTGCTACAGAAATAATACAAATGAATGTATTGACAGCCCAGCGAGGATCATGATGCATATATATTTTTTTTTTAAAAACGTCATAAAATGGAGTACAAACAACTTGTAAACTTTAAGTTACAACCGAAATATATAATGAATTAAGCTTGACTGGATTTCAAAGCTTTTTGTTGGATGGGTGGTTCAGTCGAGCAGCTTGTTATGCTGCCACGTTGGAGTTTCACATTTGCTTCTCATGTCTGTGTGCGATTCCTCCAGGTTCTCCAGTTCCTCCCAAAAATAGTGGCAGGCGTACGTCCTCTAGACGTGGATCCAGATCCACCACGAACCTAATAAAAAGCGTTTACTGGAGGTGAACGACTGAATAACTCCATTTTGTGTTGCTGTTTGGCAACGGCTTTCTTTCCGCCGTAGGTAACAACTTTTGGTAACAATAAAGCACTCAAGCTAAGTAACTCTAAACCCTAACTCTTAATCCACCACACATTTTACTGGATGAACTACATCTCTTCATCTTCAGTAGCTCCTTGATCCTGGTACGGTGGAACAGCGAATGTGATATGGAAATACAACATTTCTGGCATAAATGCTGTTCTTTATTCCCGGACGCAAAGTTTTTAGTAAACTAAAGGCCACGATAATCCCATTTGCAGAATAACTGAGTCGAGCCACGGTTTGTCAGTGTGTGTTTATTGCAGTAATACTTCAATAATATTCACAAACATCATTAATATTCATGACACCACCACTGTGTACATCAAGCACTAATCACCGAGCAGTACACAAGCCAAAGAAATAGCTTCTCACTGATCATTACTAAACAATATTAATGCACAATGAACAACAAATCCCACTCACACACACACACACACACATTGGATTTAGAGAGAGAGAGAATATAGAATATTTCAGATGGTTCATTTTATACACAAAATGTCACGGCGATAAACACTCTGGCTTTAGGGGACACGCTAGAGCTTGAGCTGGCTGATCAAACCATTCATTTGTCAAATACTTGTCAGGCTGAAAGTCCTCTAATCAACCCGCCGAACACATCCTCACACACACACTCGCAGATTTAACAGATTTTGACCTGCATTTTTTTTTTGTCCCTTACTCTCCGTAATAAATAAAGTTTTAAGTAGGTTTGCTCTGTAGTAAAGCTTGGAGAGCACGTCGGAGATTAAATCATGCATTTGAACCAAAAGGTCAACTGAAAACCCTTGAATGCTGATGCACTGTGATCTGTAGTTCCATACAAGCTGCTGTTTAAAAGCGCTAGTCAAGAGTTAGCAGTCTAAATCTAAACTAGAAACGTGCGCTAGTGCTCCAAATTGGCATCGTTTACACGGTTTTTCCAGTTACATGCGGTTTGGAGAGCCGAGATTACTTAACCTCATCACACAAATCAGCCAAATCTAGCTCGCTAGCTATAAAGTTTGCCGAAATTGACTAGCTGGATTAGCACATTTACCAGACAACAGCTACTGTGTGTATTATACATTTTTTTTTAAGAGATGTACATTAAACATTTTGAACATGTGAACAAGCAGGTTGCGTTTGAAGAAAGAGTCTGGAAAGTTCTGCTAATCAGCGATGATAACTTTGGATTTGAAATCTCCTTTGGATCACTCCTTATTTACATTAGATTAGATCAGATCAGATCAGATCAGGTTGGTCTCTGGTGTGGTAAATGCCATCACGTTCAACATTTCAGTCCTGAACAAAGCTCTAACACACACACACACACACACACACCCTCGCACTCACACCTCCATACACACACACACACAGGACAGTGTAACTGTACACCACACCTTACACTGCGATCATAGTCATAAATGTAACAGAACATGGTCAGTGTGTGTTACAACACGACTACACACTTTGATTTGAAGATTTTACTCACACCTGCAGGATTATAGAAGCTCTTAATATATATGACACACTCATACACACACTCGCACGTACACAATATACAGAATAGTGATGAGTTTGTACATCTTTTTTTTTTTTTTTTTTTTTAATCTTTTATTTGTTAAATATCCAGGACGGTTGCTCACGAAGCACAAGACGCTACACACCGGTGTTTGTGTGTGTGTGTGAGGAAGATACGACGAAGGGTACAGAAAGACGAGGTGCGAGTCGGGAGCTCCACTCGTTACTCTTAGAAGCCGCGATCGCTGGGGAGAAAGAAAGAAAGAAAGAAAGATTTCTATATGGGTTTGCTGTCTCGTGTGCGATGTTTATCAAGCCGTGACACTAGTAACCAACTTCCTTGTTTATAGCTGGTTTACGAAAATCAGCTGTACAGCTGTGAGGCCAACAAGCTAATCTTAGCTTAGCAACAAGCTGCTCAAAAAGTAAGTAAGTAAGGAAATAAATAAAGTAAGTAAAGACACTACACAGTAGGCACAGTGGCACCAAAAAACAGATTTTGGGATTTCCTCCAGGAAAATGTGATCTGTGTTGCTGGTTTGTTCCCACAGTCCAAAGTCGTGAAGATTAGATTATCCGGCTGAACTAAATGGCCCACAGGTGTGAATGTGAGTAGTTGTTCGTCTCCGTGTTAGCCCTGTGATCGGTTGCCTCTGGCATTGGCTCCGGCTTTCCCATGAGCCTTAATCTATCTATAAGTCGTATAGATAACGAATGGACGGATATTACTGACCGAAATGTCTTCATTTAAACAGAAATGCATTAAATTATTGTGAATAGTACCCAAAAAAAAAAAAAAAAAGCAGGCCTAAATGTACATGAAAAAAGATATTTTTGAAATATGTACACAACTACAGTATATACATAACTATTCAATGTATGATGAATATCATTCGTATATGTCATGTTAGTGTAACGTTGAAATACTAACTGTACAAAAATAATTTCAGTTAAAGCTAAAAAAAAAAAAAAAAAAAATACAATTTGTACAGGAGAGCACTGCAATCACTGTCCAGTTATCATCGACTTCATTTGTACAGTGTTACACTTAACACTTTGTCACCGACTTCTTCGAACGAATCTCTCGGCTTTGGGCAAAAAGTGACATTTTGGGCCATTTTTTGGAACACAACACTCTCCATAAACCTCGGAATGGAACGACATCACTGGGAGACGGAGCTAAATAAAATATTGAATCAAAGAGAATGAACGAATCAAATACATTCTAACTCTACTTCTAGTATGTCTACTCTAAAACCACAGCTTTTCCGTGATTAGTTGTCTTACCAGGAGGCACGTAGATGTATGGGGGATTAAATTCGGATGTGATTGCCCTCATCCATCCTGCAACATTTACGGAGCAGTTTGTCATTTTTCCAGCAGGAAATTTACACAAGGTCAATCACGCTAAAAAAACACTGACAAGGCTTTCTACCTTTTAGCCAATCCCATCACCTCTACACAAACTGCGCGTGCTTCTTGTACTGTCTGGGGGCGGAGCTAATTTCTGGGCTGGAAAAATCTTAACAATCCTTACTGTATATATAAGAAACCACATGAAGATCCAAGTCTCGTTACATTTTTTTTTTTTTTGTACTTTTAATACTTTACACAAATGTTCTCTTTACTAACATTATTCACGGTGTTGATTAAAAATTAAAGGCACAGTGTGTGAGATTTTTTTTTAAATAGTGTTGAGTCAGGTGTAGAAAAAGAGAAAAAAAATTTTTTTGCCTAGATTAAGGCCCACCCCCAAATATACTGTAGCTACGTAACCGTAAGAGTGTCTGTGAGAGTAGCTTCATTTCTTCAGGTTGTCAGGTCAGACTGTAGAGCAGTATATTGAAATAAAAGATCAATAATGTATAAATAGAAAACGGTCAGAGTACTCACGCTCCCTCGTCCCGAAGCAGAGAGAGGAATTTGCAGACACGATACTCCTGATCCATCTGCAGACAGTCACATGTTTACTATCAGTACACTGCAGATTAAACCCGGTGCAGTCTCAGCTCTTCGGGTTTACTTGTCTGATATTAATACCAGTTTACGCACGTTTATCAGAGATTCATAAATGAGTTGCTCTTACCTGCAGGGACATCTCGATGAGCATGAGGAGTTTCTTAATTCCAATCCACACTCTCTTTCCTTTCACCTGCTGGGCGATAGTCGCTCTCTCTGCATCCGTAAAACTGCCCAAGAGCTACACACACACACACACACACACACAACGGTTTTACCACCTTTCTGACGACCTTCCATTGACATAACTATTACTGTAAACTCTCAGAAAAAAAAAAAAAGTTATTATCTATATGATTGTCATTTGCTCAGGAAATACCTTTTCAGGTAAAAAAACAAAAAAAAAAAAAACAAATACACACTAAGGATAGAAAAGGTGTACCCTTGAGTATACCGCAGTATACCACAGTAATAAGGAATGGTAGCCTTTTTAGTACCTTTTTCTCTGAGAGTGAGGATAATCAAAGCTTTCACAAAAAAAAAAAAATAATAATAATAAAAATAAATAAATTATTTAAAAACGGAAAAAAAGTGCAAAAATTAAATAAATTAAAGAAAAGTGTGTGGATTAATTT
>JAOVYU010000031.1:8643802-8655304 GCA_025674565.1 Synodontis membranacea | reverse complement strand
ACTCGTCTTGTGTTTGTTTACTTGCTGTTTTTGCACATGTCTGCACACGTGCACTTTATGCAGTTGTCTTGTCTTTACATGGCATATGTGCAATTTATGTTTTTGTATTGTCCCTGTCCTTTTATGTAGCACCGTGGTCCTGGGGAACGTTATTTCCTTTCACTATGTACTGTACCATGTATATTATTGTTGAAATGACAATAAAGCTACCTTTAACCTTGAACCTAAGATATTATAATAATAAGATATTGGCTTATTAGTAATTGTTGGCCACGCCCTCCATATTGATTGGCGCATAACATCAAAACGGTTACATCAAATGATAATCTGCTTCAGTACCTCTTCGGCTTCCTTCATAGATGATGTCTACCAAAATCTATGAAATTTGGATAGACGGACTCGGAGGAGATAGTTTTTATAGGTTTTCAGGTTATCCAAAATTGCGGAACATTTTATTGGCGGAAAAGGACAATGCAGGACACTCCCGGGAATAAGAGGAAAAAGGAATTTCTAATTTATCTGACACGGTTCCAGAGATATTAGCAAAAAGGTTAATTGGCTCATTACAGCGCAACCTATCGGTCGACATGCGCCACACGTCAGGTATCTGAGGTCTTGCAAGCAGTTCTGATCAGTCTACAAAGGGCTTGGTCCTATCATGTACGGTTTAGGCTGCAGTCGGACTTTTGCATAGGGAATAATAATAATAATAACTAGAAATAGCGCACAAAATTCCTGAAGAAACTTTGAGATGTGCATTGCTCATGCAGCGCACGGGGTACAAGCGTCTGCATCCAGGACTTGCTAACAGAGTGTCGTGGCTAGTCTCACTTCATTCGGAACATGTCAGCTTATTAGCATGTCAGCATTCTAATGCTAACACAACCAGAGGTCACGTGGCCGCATTAATGTCGCCTTGTTCAAGCACTCTGTTTACTGCGTCTGTGTCAAACTGCACCTCCTCATTGTGGTGAGCCAAAGACGTGAGAGCCATGCACATGTACTGGTGACCACGGGGAAATCCGTTGTACCTCTCATCCGCCTGGGAATATGTCGCCCTCACCGTATGAATGGCTAGACCACCGATGCTCCCACCTCTTCCAGGATCTTCCTCTCTATTCATGGACGGACGTGCCATGTCATTTGGGCAAATCAGAGGATCTGCTAGGTCCAGCTTCCTCCATCTCTTCTTGGCAGCCTCTGAATGGCTCCCTTTACAGTCCTTGTTTGCTGACTGCAATGTAGTCGATCCTCTGTTAGTAAGCATGTCGATCCTAGTCAGTCCTCTGTTAGCAAGCATGTCAGCATGCTAACATGGTAACGTGTGTTAACAAACCTGTGTGATAAAAACCAAATGCAAAATTATGAGCGAGAGACAAATTATTTGCTCAATCAAGTGCCCAATATATTGAAAAAAAAAGTCAAACACTGGTCTCAGATATGTCCAAAGTGACAAAAGCAAGGCGACAGAAGGTATGGCGCAGGAACAAAAAAACAGGATCAAAAACATACACTTAAGCTCAACAAACTACAGGATCAGCAAATACGGAAGAAAAAAATGCATCTCAAGCAAATACACTACTGATGCTGACCTCTGGAGCAGACAGAAAACATTTATGAGCAAGTATGTAAAAGAAAGATACACTACTGATGCTGACGTCCGGAGCAAGCAAAGGTCCCTGATGAAAAAGTAAATGAAGGAAAGAAGAGACTCAATAAATGCGCCGAAAAAGATATTTGGTCAGGCCAAGACTGCATTACGTGCTAATCCAACGGTGCAGTGTGCTTTGAGAATCCAGATGAAATACAGAAGGCAGACAGGCTCCCATCAGAAAACCTCACAGCCTCTGGTTAGTGAAGAAATGAAAGCTGCGATAGAAAAATTCCAAGAGAAGGTTCAATGTGGACCCACATATATCTGCATGGTGTGTCACAGAGCTCTTTTCTCCAGTCAGGTTAAGCATTGTAAGAGAGGCACATACTCCAAATATCTTCAGCTGGTGGCCAGTTACCTAACAGGTACGTATGTTCACATTTGCGGCCCTGCTTGCTCAATTCCATGTTCTGTACCAGAAGAGAGGATACGGGAATGGATCTGCTTCACGTGCGACCGACACCTAAAAAAAGGAAAGATGCCATCGATTGCTGCTGCAAATAAACTTCATCTATCCCCCATTCCCTCAGAGCTGGAAGAATTAAATTAAAATCTTTGCAACTAATTGCAAAGGTCATTCCTTTTGCCAAGATAGTTGCACTGCCCAAAGGATAGTAAAGAGCGGTGCATGGAGCAGTTGTGTGCGTACCATCTGGGATGGAAACAGCTGTAAATTGTCTCCCAAGGCCCAATGCCGAAGCCCAGCTTTTACAGGTGAAGCTGAAGAGGAATATTAAATACAAAGGTCACCAACACTTCTACACGGTGAACATGAAAAATGTGCTAGCGGGACTAGCCAAACTTAAAGAGGCCCATCCAGACTACAAGGACATAGAGATAGATGAGGGTGTCATGTTTGAAATTGGACAAGCCAGGTGAAGATGCAGACAAGGGCGATGTGGCTACAGAACAGCAGTCCAGCCACGTCCGGGAAGAACATCAGGCACTTCAACCTGGTCTGGTACTGGATACCTGCATGCAGCCCCCTGACATAGCACAGGACGTTCTTTCGTATGGGGCTGGAATATTCAGCATAGCTCCTGCCCAAGGAAATAAACCCGTCAGGTTCGTTAGTGTCCCGAGACTTGAAGCCCAAGCCTTTCCCGCGCAGTTCCCGACGGGTGAGAACACATTAGACGAAGGCATGCAAGTTCGACTGTACCCGAGTATGTACTTCAACACAAGACTTTTCTCTTCGGACTTTTCTCTTCGGCCTTTCCCTTCGGCCTCGAGACCACACCCCAAAAAGTACATTTTGGACAATAGTAATATGTGCGTTGCCATTGCCATAGCAACGCACATAATAAAAAGAAACTAAGAAAAACAATAGGGATCCCTACAGCTTGGCTGCTTGGACCCCTAAATAACGACTAGTCCTTTATTATCAATTCTGATTTGAGCGTCAGTTTCTTATCCTGCTTTCCAGACAACTCAGAAGTCGAGATTTTCTGACCTCCTACTAGAAAAAAAAAAAGTACAAACGCCACTCAAATCTGGAGTTGTGAACAGTTCCATGGAGAAGCAGTTGTGTGATGGCACCCATGGAGGCATTACAGTACAGTGTAGTAACTGGTAAACCATCAAACAAAAAGACAATGTAAAGTATATTTGCCTTTTCCATTAACATATTTTATATATTAATACATACAATCACATAGTAAAATCTGTTCTGCATGTAAACTGATGCCAAAATATGTCACCAGTGTTAATTACGTATCTTATTGTGCATCATTAGACAATTAAAACATATAATGGCATCTGTGACCTCATGCATAGTTTTTCCTCCTCAGTTTCATTTATACTGTATATACACAGTTCAACTGTCTATCCAGTTTGTCATGGTCAGCCAAGTTTTCTGTTTTCATTTGGCAACGTGCACCTGGAGGTTGGAGATTGGAAATTTCAGCTGGGAAATTCTGACCTTAGACTTTTTAATGTAATGCAGCATTACAAAGTAATTAGTTTTTTTCCCCCTAGTAGGTTGAAAGGTCAGAAATGACAAATTTCAAACTTTAGTTGAATACATTTAAATCCTCATCCACAGTCCTTTGCATGATTTCCTTAGACGGACGGACGGATGAATAGAGTACTTTATTGATCCCTCAAGGAAACTGTATTGTTGCCCCTGTAAAATGAACAAATTGGGTATGAAGGACCTCCTCCTGTACCGTTCTTTGCTGCGACGTGGCTGGATCAGTATGGTGCAGAAAGTGCTCCACTGCGTGACGAAGTGTTCATGGTGGGGGGGGGGGGTTACAACAGTTTTGTATCTTGTGTCTTAAAGCACATCTTGTTCGTTTCATTTCAAATGAAGGAAGATTGTGATCTGAAAATTGTGAGCTGAAAACTGTGAAGGGAAATTGTGATCTGGGTGGGTGGAATCGCCTGGTTGATGAGAGAGGGGTCAGAGGAAAATGGCCAGATCGGTTCGAAGCTGCCAGAAAGGATGTAGGCTAGTAACTCTAATGATTACTCTTTGCAACCGCGGTGAGCAGAAAAGCATCTCAGCAAATGCATGACCAGAAACACTGCAAGAAAAATACTCAGCAAGGGGGGGGGCGTTGTGATGTGTGATGTCAAGATATAAACCTTTTCTCCATCCCTCCATCACCTCCTTTTCTTCCTCTCCTCTCTTCTCCTGCACCCCCCCCCCCCTTCAATTCTCTTTCTGTCTCTGAAGTCACAGCTTTCAGATATCTGTTAGCGCGTGCGTTCTTGATTTTTTTTTTTTTTTTTTGCGTAAATAGCCGTTCAACCTCATCGACGTCACAGTGCTCATCACCGCCGTCGTAAGCCTCGTCCTCGTTACATACAGTATAGGCGGGTGGTGATGAACGGAGCGCAGGATCTCGCTTTACGCTTCCATAAACACCGGAGATCGACATCAATCAAAATGAGACGCGCGTTCTAGACCTATTACGTAACAGACCGTTAGTGCAGAATGCAGGCGGTGTAAACACGCGCGCGCGCGCGCACACACACACACACACACGGCTTCACAGGTTTCAGACTGTTGAGTCGGAGCTGCAGTGAGACACAACCCCGGGAGCATGCACGAGCATTAAAACTGTGAAACATTAACGGCAACGCGCGCGCAAATCTCCCCGGATGGTGAGTGTACTGCTTTCTGCATCAATGGTGTTTATTTATTTTTTTTTTTGCTCCACATCATGGACAATGCTTCATGCAGGATTAAACCTCAAGGTTCAAGTTATTAATTATTCATGAGGAGAATCACTGCTTTTTTTTTTTTTTTTTTTTTGTTAGACCTTTTGTAATAAATAAATAAATAAATAAATAAATAAATATAGAAATTCAGAGAAGTGGTGATTAAAAAACATTGTTTTAGGGTTAATATGATTGTGTGTGCACTGCCATAGATTCGAGCACAAAAATCATCCGGCTGGTGCAGAATAGCCATAATGCAGTTAAATGATTGCATGGATGTTGCTATTAGATGTATAGGCTGGTTTTTAGCAAATGAACTAAAGAGAAGTCTGAAGCAGCAACAGTTCCGACACCTTCATTTCTTTTCTTTTATTATTATTATTATTATATATATATATTTTTTTACAGTAAACACTGTAAACACTTGAAGTAGTAGACTAATAATTAGTGGGCAAATATCTAGTGTGTTGTATACAAATATGTTATTCATAGGCATGGTTTGCTGAAGTGCTTCTGTTTGGGAGGATAATAACGCAACGGCGTGCTTGTTCATGGACTGAGGATCGTTTTTGTTTTTTTGTTTTTTTGTTTTTTTTTTTGTTTGGTTGGGTTTGTACGGTATGTAAGGTGTTAGTATGTAATCAACAGGTGTATAAAGTCATTGTGTTACATTGCCTTGTTAGAGTTCCTTTTAATTCCGAGAAATTGTGTGTGCGTGTGTGTGTGTGTTTGTGTGTGTGTGTTTTTTTTTTGTTATCATTTTCTACTATTAATGTTCCTAATGTGAAGTGCAAATCATATAACTAGTGCAAAATTGCCATAGCATAGTTTACTGTTTGTATATGGTTGTTTTCTTGACTTTACTACTACTACTACTACTAATAATAATAATAATCATTATCATAATAAGGAAATAAGGCTCTGCTTACTGTCTGCATTGAACTGTTTTCTTTTGTTTCACAGTATAGTTATTCACTGCATGTTATATGAAAGTCTTTCTGTTTTTGAGTATTCAGTGGTCAATGTCAGAGTATTCATACTACTTGCAGATTTTAAAATAAATTCCCTTGTATAGTTGTCAGTGTACAAATAGACAGTGATTACTGATATACAGTACTACCAGACATTTACTGTAGGTGGTTGTTTCATCAAGTTTCATCCTGATTTTCAAGTTCCATCTTTGCACTGTGAATGCTCTAGCGCCAACGGTGGTCAAATATGGACGTGTTTTCACGTGAGTAACTGACGAAGAACTATGCCTGATTTTCCAAATCGTTGATTTCAGAAGTCCTAACGATTTTCAACGAGTTTCCACCCTATTGGATTTTCTGCCGTATTGGAATTTTACGAAAAAGTTTACAAATGCTTCCTTCACGGGTGCCCTTTAAGGCCAAGCCTCAGGAAAGTTCTTGGATTTTTGAAACGGTTCGTCCAGTACAGCCATTTCTATTCAGCAGACGCTGCCTAACAGGAAGTGAGGTCATATCTCGGCAACTGTTTGATGTGTCGATACCAAAGTGGTAGCTCAGTGGTTAAGACATTGAACTATTGACCGGAAGGTTGTGAGTTCGATTCCCGGTACCATCATGCTGCCACTGCTGGGCTCTTGAGCAAGGCCCTTAACCCTCAACTGCTCAGTTGTATAAATGTGATATATGTAAGTCACTCTGGATAAGGGCGTCTGCCAAATGACATAAATGTAAAATTGATCGAGAGACTCATCACCCCTTCCTGAAGGCTTGAAAAATACTTTAATTGGTCATTTGACCAATAAGGGTGCTGAAATAAGTCCAAATAACCGTTGATATGTGATGTGTGATGTTTCATTTTCAAAAATATTTGTCCGTTACAGTCCATTAGAATTGGCGGCGTATCCACCAAAGAGGACCTGAGGTCAATCTTTGGTCCAACTGACATAAAACTACCAGCGTTTTTAACATTACCAGAACAAGTTGCCATTGCGACTCTGCCCTTCTAATTATTCTTATTCTTATTAACCGGCAAACCTTTAGGATCAAGGATCTTTGGTCATGAATGCAGAAAAGGTTTTGATAATTTTATAAGTCGTTTTGAAGCCTTATTTATTAGAAGCCTAAAACATGTAAGTTGTGTTGCCATAGTCTGAGATACTAAATAACTGGTGATACAAAATTTCAGTGTCTCCATTTCCATATTCGTACTTTATGACAATTTCTCCCCTTATGTGAATTGGAAGAGCTAATCTTACCTGTAATTATACGTTTTACCCTAAAGTTCCCAAAAGCTCAGGTTTAACAGATTGTGTCAATTTCTATGAAGAAAAAAAAAAATTCTAGCAGTGCCGTGGCAGCCATTATAAAATTCAAGAGGACGCAGCTGTCATTAAGTAGCTCACGCCACCCGACATCCACACAGCCCACCACCCTGGGGAGATTCCACCCAGACGATCACGTACATCAACGCACCAACCTTAAGTATCTAACACACTTAAAACAAAACATGGACAGCTTTCCTTTTGTATCCCTATGTATTTATGAATTTGGCTCAAGTAGATTAGAACACAGGAACGTAATTACGTATTAAGTGAACCTATAGGTTCCTGTATTTTCACTATAATTGGTTGGATATTTGGCGACTCTTCTTCACAGAATTGGTAGAGTTCAGTTGAATGTGTTGGTTTCCTTGGCACGGACTTGACATTTAAGCACAGCCGCCAGATTTTTAGGGTTGGAGCTCAAGATTCCATTCCAAACGCTTAATGTTAGCCTGCTTTATTCATTCCACAACCAGCTTTTATGTGTTTGCGGTCACTGTCCTGATGGAACACCCAGTTGTGTCCAGGTTTCAACCCTATCTTCACGTGAAAACCTGTGTCATTATATAAAGCTGCCACTGATGTGACGAGGTGCCATTCGTTCTCATTCTGTCCAACACCATTCACTCAGTCCAAAATAACCTCTACCTTGAAGAATGCTATCCATCTAAAAATCTAAAAGGTTGTGTAGTTAATTTTCCATTAGTGATAGTCACAGACTCAGTTCAGGGCAAGACAGACTCACTTGCCTACGAATGTGTATCCCCAAGTGTGTCTTCTGTGTCTTCTAGTAATAACAGTAATTTAGATTGAAAGGATGATATTAAATCATTGGCTGTTTCTATAGAATTAACTAATTGCAAGTTGATGGCAGTCGATGAATGCGATCAGGGATTTCAGTCGTGATTTTCATTCATTCTTCGCTGATTATAAAATCGGTTAATGTTTTTGCACTATGTCTCCTAAAATGCTAAGGATGAATGAGAGTTAATCATCCTTTGTTTTTTTTTTTTTGTGTATTTAGGTGCAGACTTCAGCAGCCTCATTGTGACTTGGCCTGACTTGGGACAAGGTTAATTCCCCGCATCACTATATGTGCGCCGAGTAACATGGGAGCAATACTGTCACCAGGTTACCGCAAGGCGGCGCTGTGCGACGAAGCAGCGCAGAACAACAAGAACACCAAGCGCTCGTCATTCATTGGCGTGTTACCATGGAAACGCATCGTAGCTGTCTCAGCGAGACGGAAAGCCGTTACGGCCAGTGTCAGCCTTAATGCCAAGCCAAACCTCAAGAAGTCTCGGTCCTATGCTAACCTGTCAGAGATCGCACAAGAGGGACGACAGAATGTTCCAAATTCCAGAACCACCAGTGATATTGCTGTGAGCGCCGGCCATCAGGATCAGGATGGGTCAGAATGTTCCAGATCGTCGAAGCGGATCTTGGTACAGGGATCGACCAGCGAGCTGATGAACCGTCTGTGTGAGTTCCTGTGCCGTCGGTGTTACCGACTTAAGTATCTATCACCGGGCGACCTGGCACTCTGGCTGCGCGGTGTGGACCATGCCCTCTCGGTGCAGGGCTGGCAGGAGCAGTCCTTTATCTCACCTCCAAGCGTGGTCTTTCTCTACATGCTCTGCCGCTCAGTGGTCTCGGCTGAGGTAGGGAGTGAACACGAGCTGCGCCTAGAACTGCTCACCTGCCTATACTTGAGCTACTCTTACATGGGCAGCGAGATCTCATACCCACTCAAGCCCTTTCTGTTGCAGCAGGACAGAGAAGCATTCTGGGACAGGTGCATGCAGATCATCCACTGCACCAGCGCGAACATGCTAAAGCTAAACACTGACCCACACTACTTCACACAGGTCTTCGCCGACCTGAAGAACGAGAGTCAGAGATGAGAAGGGGAGAGAGGTCTTCCTGACTGATAAGCCCCGTCCTGTGTGCGAGTGAGCGAGAGGCAAACGTCTCTGAAGCTGCCGGCTTCGGTAGTTCATCTAGAGTCATTTTTCAAAAAAACACCTTCGATCCTCAAACCGCTTGACTCACAGGGACCTTTAAAGAACAACTTGGTGAAGCATTATGATGGTTATCATGAACGAAACTGTGTTTTAAGTGTGTCTCATTTAGCACATGTCACGTTTAAAGCACTTTAAAGCCCTTGGGTAATGACTTTATTTGTAGTATTGGTTCTTAAATGGATACGGTCATAAAGAGACAAAAACTAAACTGCTACAGTATTTTATTGCATAAATGAAAGTTTTGTATTTTTATACCATTCAGGTGAACAGTGTTTAGTTCATTCATGCAATTAAATGTAATGAATTGTCATTAAACTGTCATTATTTTGCACAATAGTGTGTGTGTGTGTGTGTGCTGAAAGCTGTGAAAATGAACTGTATCACAGACTGAGTCAGTCACATGACCTGAGTTATTCAACAATGCGCAATATTGTTATGATCACAAATGTTTCGAAATACACTTTTCCAAAAAAAGGGTCCGTTCGCTGCCTAGACAGTAGGACAGCTGTCTTCGAAGGTCACATTTGGGTTAAGGGTTATTGCAGAGTATAAAAAAAAAAAAGTGACGAAGCAGTGAACCGGACGGTGAATAAACACAGTGAGCCAACACGGTGAACAAAGATAGTGAATCAACACAATGAGCCAACAAAAGTGAATCAACAGTGAATAAACACAGCAGACAAGCGCACCGAATGAACTCTGGCATTGAATGAAACACACGATGCGGTTGGAGAAGATGGCGAATGCACTTTCAACTCCTGCACACATGTACCTTCAAATGAAAGCACACAACCTAAGAGGTAAAAACTGGTACTGATTAGACATGGCGTACAGGAACTGGAACACACCTGAGACCGGGTATCGGGTGGGGATTTTTATTTTATTTTTCTTTGAAAATGCTGGATCTATTCAGTCTGCACCAATAGTAGGTGGTAAGGAAATGCTAGTTACATGCATAACTGTAGTTTTTTTTTTTTTTTTTTTTTTTTTAAAGCCTGGGACTCAGAGAAGGCTGATCTCGACCAATTTACAGTGAGCACAATGATTTGATCTTGGGTAGAGATCAATTCAATCACAAGGTTTTAATATAAATCCTGTGCTCCAGACATTACACCAAAATGTCCACGTGTGACCTACATGCTTCTCTGGGTTGTGGGACTACACCAAGCGGTTCACAGCATTGTCAGTGTCGGTGTGTCAGTGTGTGCATGCCAGCCAGCCAGTAGTACAATGCAGATACGGGTCGAGAGCTGTTATTTAGGTGGAAAATGTCACCTCAGTGACTTGACCATGGGTCACAAAAGCATCACAGAACACACAAAATGTTGACCATTAAGGCTGCCAGGCTTAGACATCAGCAAAGAACAGGAATTATATTGGTACACTTATATTGGTATGCACAGGATTACTGAAACTAGACTGGAAAATGTCTCCTGGTCGAATGACTCTTGGGTTCTGCTATTGTGTGTAGATGGCAGGGTCAGAATTTGACATCAACAGCATCGCCAAGGAACCATCCGGCATTGTGTCAAGAGTTCCGGCTGGTGGTGGTGGTGGTGGTTGTGTATTGGTGTGGGGACACATTGTGCCCCTTAATACCAATCAACACATTGTTTACCCATCTTATAATGTGATGTTAAAACAAAGCTATCTCAAACTGGTTCCAGGAACATGACAATGACTTCAGGTTACTTCAGTGAGACTCCTAATAAAGTCATATAGTGGTATACTGAACTTACAGGTTTACTACTGATCAACTGCCTCAGCAAGTGTTATGCCCCTGCTATCCATTAGGTGGCGCCAGATACACAGTTTTGGCGGAACTTCATTACAGAAAAGTGGCCTATGCTCCAAAATCCATTGACTACTCAGTGCACTATCTTTACTCTGCAGCCATGTCTGAATTCCCACAATGCATTGCAACAGGGCAGTGTCCAAATAAGTAGAAAGTTTGAAACCATGAGAAAGAAAGAAAGAAAGAAAGAAAAGTGTAAGAGTAATACATTGTTTTGACATTTATAGTTCCGTGGACTCTCTGTTTATTTGAAGCTCCTGGTTGGTCAATGCTTTATGACATCATCAGCTGGCATCATCATGGCATCATCAGCTGCCTCTTTAAATTGAATAACTTTCAGATTGCATATTTCAACAGTGACATTTTTTTAAAAAATAAAGTTTCTATAAATTAACTGCAAAACAAAGTTTGTCTGTGTGCTAAGCACTTATTTACTTATTCATCATATCCCCTGATAATGGACTCTCTAAAAGCACACACACACACACACACACACACACACACACACACAGAATAACAGTGACATCATTACTGTAGGGACATGGCCTCAACTAGAATCCATTAGGGA
>JAOVYU010000031.1:8610638-8621499 GCA_025674565.1 Synodontis membranacea | reverse complement strand
TATATAAATAAACTGTTTCCATTTTAAGTCGAAATGTCTTTATTGCACTTGTCTTGTGAAGTTTGCACATTTGCACACGGGCACTTCATGTAGTCCTGCGTAGTTTTTACTGTATGTGGCACACGTGCACTTTCGTAACCCTGTGTCTTAGTCTTAGTCTTGCACGTAGCACCACCGTCCAGGAGGAACGTTGTTTCGTTTCACTGTGTACTGTATCACCTGTGTATGGTTGAAATGACAATCATAGCTCACTTGACTCAGTCTAAAGCTCACTTGCTGCTCCTGCTGCTTTACAGGGCAGTGTAACCACCCCTCAACGGGAATGTGCTATCTTCCCTCTGCCATGATTGGCTGGTGTCACTGTGATTGACAGGGGAGAGAGTTTGCCATGCCTCCTACCCAGAGAGCAAGGCCAATTGTGCTTCCTTGGATCCCAGATTGCTTTGGAAAAAGCACCGTTACAGTACACCCTAATGATGATGGGGCAGACGCTTTTCTCTTGGGCCCCAGGATTGATATCTTTGAAAATGATTGAAATCTTGGTAGATTTTTGATGTCTGCAAACTGTTTATTCTGATGATATTCATGCAGTTAATGCATCTAACAATTCTGCATTTAATAAAGAGAGCAGGTCTTGATCTGGCCCTGCCTTTAAAACCGAACAGATTGTACTGTATCTCTTTTGTCTACCAAATCTGCCTCTTGAACCGCGAACCACACGAGAGCCTTGCTAACAGTGTGTTGAATATCGCGGTGCAGTGTGAAGAGCAGTCCTCCGCACCAGAGTGTCAGTAAGTCAGCTGTGTCTGGATAGTACGATTGTACGGCGAGTGCAGAAATAAGGAGTAATCTTCATCTTCGGCATGAAGCTTATGACACCATTTTATCAACACTGGTGTAGTTTATCCCAGCATGGCTGTCAGTGTTGTTTCTCTGCGCTGTCAAGTGAAATCACAATCACTGTCAGTTCGGCGGCGAATTAACTCACAACTCATTATATCAGCACTGCACTGGGTTCTGTTCCCGCTGCAGCTTTATTCAATTTCGTCCGACGTGGCCGTGATTACCGCCGAGAGAATATCATGCAAAGTGAATCTGCTGAATTTATTGCTTCCTGTTGTGTGTGCGGGTTTAGCCTGGGGGCCCACCAGATTTCTGATGGCTCAGATAAAAGATAACAGGAGCGAAAGAAACAAATTGATTTGTCGCGTACGTCACTCCTTTCCAATCTATTTAAGTACAAAGTAATTCATCTTCAGACTGTACTTATGGGTGATGTTAAAAGGTGACCAGTGATGTTCCCTGTGGCCACCAAAGAACGCTGATCGATGTGTATTATGCACAAATACTTTTCAGGTTCTTCTCACTGTGATGTCACTCATGGCCACAGACTTACATAGATATACGATGTTATAAAATGTCTCTAAATATAGCACAAACAAATTATTTTTACGGCACAAATCGGCCCAGACAGATATGGATTTTGAATTCCCCGAGATGCAGAGAAAACGTATAAAAGCAAGCTCTCGGGGACAGAATAAGACCATGAGTGAATAAGACAAGCGGTGGCTAGAAACCCAGAATGTATTGGAACGGTATGACGCTGGTTGATGAATGCATCAAGAAATTTGCCTGCCCCAATCCTACTGGTTGTTAAAGCTGCATGCTCTGAGGAACCTCCAAATATCCTGATTGAGCCACTCAGTTTGCCCGTTTGACTGAGGGTGGTAGCCTAAGGACAGGCTGACATTTATGTAAAGCCTTTTGAAAAACGCTTGCCATACGTAAGAGGTGATTTGAACACCACAGTCAGAAACTGTGTCCTTGGGGAGAGCATACATTTAAAGAGAAGCATCTCTTTCAATAATACCCTGGCTGTAGCTGTAGTTGGGGGAATTAGATGCCAAGCTTTGGAGAAATTATCTGTTTGGGTGAGAATGCTCGCGACACTCTCCACTCCATTTTCATCTAGGTTTGTGAAATTCACATTTCTCCAACTTGACATACAGGTTATTCTCTAACAGGCTTTTTAGTATGAGCCATATCTGGGTAATATGCTTTGCTTCTGTTTCCGAGAACAAGGTGTCATCAGTGTAAGTGATCATGCAAGGAGTGCAGGAAATCTGGGAGTATGTCATTTATAAAAGCCTGGAAAAACAGATGGCGCGTACACGAGACCATAAGGCATGACCAGATATTCACCCTGGCCTGTGTTCGGAATAAATCTTCCACTCGTTGCCTTTCCTAAAACATATCACGTTATAGGCGCGCCATAGATCGACTTTGGTCAGTCTTAGCCCCTCTTACCTGCTCAATAGAAGATGGGACCAATGGTTGACAATGACAACACTGAGGCTTTGGAAACAGTACCTTTTTCTCCACATGTAGAAGGATGGATGGACGGATGGATATAGGCTTGGGCCAAGGCTTCAGAGATGTATTTTTCCATGGCTTTGGTTTCTGGAAAGGACAGAGGATAGGGGGACATCTAGGAGGAGTTGTGCCTGCTAGGACGTCCATTGCACAGTCCCAGTGTTGATATGGTGATAATTTTGGCGCTTGTGACTTCATAAGAACCTCTGTAAGATCTTCGTAGGGTTCTGGGGAGGACTTCCTACATGGCTGGAGACAGGCTTCCAATGTGCTCCAGGTGATGAATTCACCTTTTTCCATGAGAAGACCGTAAGGAGACCCTAGTATAATGGGGTAAGGTAGGTGTTCTTGTGATCGTAGAGATTTTTTCCCCCATGAAGCACACCATAAAGCTCCCGTCGTGAACTAGCCTCGGAGCTGGCACTGGGCAGAAGGTTGACCAGGAGTTGAACTTGAGATACAGCAGCTGTTTCAAGTTTGCGTCCTCTTGCTAGAGTCACTTTGTCAAGCAAAACCAGAGTAGAGACTGGACACGTCCAAAGAGAAGTTCCAAAAAGCATCAAACCCTCGAAAAAGGCACCGAGTTAAGGGATCAAAGAGTTATACATAAACGTCAGAACAGTAAGGTTTTGGGAATGCTAGAAATTGATAATGATGAAAAAACAAAGAACTTCAAAATTCAGAATTGGTTGCATTTTTGCAGTCTAGAAGGGGGAATGTCCAATATACTTCAAGTCTATAAACCCATTTATACAACATTCATTTAAAATGCAGTCATTTAAAAGGTCGAGCAGCTTTCCAAGAGTGTTTATAGTTAGTATACCCGCATTGGGACATTTATCACTCGACTCATCTGTCCTCCACATAAAATTCCACTTCCTAGGTCAAAAGGGTTATTACAATAGTGTTAGTGATGTAATGTGGGGACACGGCGAATGATACGTTTTCCATAAATATAACTTTTGACTTAAAATTTGAAAGCCCACCAGATGAAAATGAAAAGGTAGAAGTGAAGCTAAATTCACCAGAAGCACCTCTAACAGAAATGTACAAATCAGTGTAAGCTAGTTAGAGAGCTAGCGGAAGATCTACGTATAAACAACACATTTGGCCGTATTTCGTCTGAAGTATCAGTTACTCGGTAGAACTTTTAAATACATAATGGAGTACTTTTCTTCATATAAGATCATTGTCCATCTTTAAGGTGATATCGCAAACAACGCAGTTCAAGTGAAGATCAAATAGAAGCATTTTAGGGAAAAACTTGCATTAACCTGGTTGCACATGTTTTTTTTTTATAAGTGATCATAAGTGATCATCACAAGTCATCATCATGCACCTTTCAGCACTGAAGTGATGCTGATTAAAGCATGGTGGAGGCAGCATCATTGCTATGCACTTCTCGTTAACTAGGGGGCGCCAGTCAAGATCGTAGGAATCATGGATAGCTTCTATTTTGCCATAAATTTGCAGTATCTGATAGAATATCACCTTGCAGCATGATGACAACCTAAAGCACACATCCGAGTCAAAAAAAACAAAAAACAAAAAAAAAAACGGAATGACTTCGGAAGAGGGAGTTCAACGTTTTGGAATGGCCCAGATCTGAATCCTGTTGAAAATCCGTGGAAGAGGGCTGTGCACCAGTTGATCCCCCTCACAATTCGACAGATACGGAACATTTTTGTAAAGAGTGGACGAGATGTGCCAAGTTGAGCTGCTTGCTTGAAAGACTGAGTGTTGTATTAAGCAAGAGTAAAAGTATTGGGTGTTCAAGTGTGGAGTGTTTTTTTTTTTTTTTTTACCCCCATAAAATGTTTCTATTTGTTTCTCACTTGATTTTTTTTTTTTTTTTTAATGTGGGGAAAAAAAAATCTGACATGATTTATGATTTATCTTTGATTCATTTTTCACATTCACGTTTTTCAACCCCACAAAAGCAATCTTATCTTTTTTTGTATCCACTGTCTATATCTACTCTATTTCTCAGATCAGTGGTGTGCTGTATAATACAGGGCGTCACGTGGTCCTGCGTGTGGATGGCTCTAAGCGCGTGTGTGTGTCTGGCGGTCCCCTGAGTTACACATACACGCTGCAGGAGATCCGACTGCATTTCGGCAATGATGACACGCACGGCTCGGAGCACCTGATCAACGGTAATGCCTTTCCCGGAGAGGTGAGACAGAAGCCGCACTCGACATGCGCCTTAAAACACAGAGGATGAAAGCTTTTTTTTTTTTTTTTTCTGGGACAAATCATTGTAAGTTATGTCTGTTCACGCCCAGCGTTTGAGACGCTGTGAGCGCACAGCTGCTGCTGAGAATATACGGCGTCCCCAATTTTCGGAAAACTAAAAGAAGAACCCAATTATCTCGAACTCACACTGCACACACAATTTAAAAAGTAAGCAGAGATTGAACACAGGGAGAGCAGGAGGGAGACGGTAAGGCTTAAGAGACCGGGATTAAGGGGATTTGTTCCGAGTTTATGAAATGATTACACTGCAGTTCGACGCACACATGTAAGCAAGCCCCATCCATCAGACCACAACACGGAGGAGGCGGTCACACTCGGCTTCTCAACGCTGCTCGTTTAGTAAGACAGCACACAGTCACATTACACCGGCATTAGATCAGAATTATTTTAGGCTTTCATTAAAGCACGGATTAATCGAACACTCCCAGTTTGAACTCGCGTCAGGCTGCAACCCAGCTTATTATTCTGCCTATAAATATTAATAATAATAATAATAATAATAGTAATCATTTATTCTGCTTGCAAAGAGCACGATAGAGAGATAAATACAAAAGGATTGTGATAATAACCTATATTACATATGGCAGCACATCTTGAAGTGTTTTATGTCTCTTCAAGATATCACAGTAATTTCCCAAATGATTATTTTTTTATTTTTATTTTTTTTTTTTTTATTAACGAACAAGATGGTGTGCTTTTTAACCTCATTATTAAATCCATTACTATCACTGGCATAATTATTACCGACATGCAGTGCTGTACTGTCTTCACTCGTACAGAAAGTAAGTTGTTCCGTGCGTGTGTCCTCAGGTGCAGTTAATCCACTATAACCAGGATTTATATTTAAACTACAGCGAAGCAGAGAAGAGCCCGCACGGCGTCGCCATCATCTCTCTCTTCATGAAGGTCACAGTTCAGCCCTTACGTAACACACTATTTCAGCTCATTTATATAAACACTGTAATCATTCACGAATTGTTTTCATTGTTTCATTGTTTGCACTGTGTAAATTCTGCAATACAGCGATAACGGAGGCGACTGGGACAACGTCCAACTTAGAAAGGAAGCACAAAGAAAGATAAGATAGGTTTAAGTTGCGCTAGCTTGTTTTATTAGTCATGCGGTGTAAAACGTGCATTGGTCTCGGTCTCGTCTCGGTCTCGGCCTGTCAGGTCTTGGTCTCGGATAAGGTGGTCTTGACTACAACACTATGTAGATCGGGATAAAAAAGCTACCAGGTAAAAACATGACAAGCTGAGGTCGAGAGGTTGTTGTTTTTTTTCGTACCTCCCTCAGTGTTATAGATATATAGAAATATGATAGTGTGTGTAGAATCATTACGCAAACATTGCTTTGGAGAGGCTTATTTCCATTTTCAAAGGGAAAAATGATGAAATCTTTTAATGACTCATTCTGTACTCATGTAGATCCAGTTAAATGCTCGGTAAAGAGTATCTGTCACTCCGCCAGAAATAATGGCAGGGATGGGTATCGCTCGGCAGGAGCGGCTTGTTAGCAGCAAACATGGTTCAGCGTCTCTGCGTCTTCCCTCTGACTGTTCCCTTTTCAAGCTTGTCGAAGATGGTGAAAACCGTTTACAAGTAACGCTGATTCGTTTTTGTGATGCGTCAGATGCCTCCCAGCGATGACCCCGGGGCTCTCTGTTACCATCACTGCCAGTCGACTTCGGCTCCGACGTGCGACTCCAGAAGCACATGCTGTCTTGTCATCGAGAATATCTTCCTGATTAAAGTTGACAGGCATGGGTACAGGAGGTGGTGAGAAAAACCCCCCCCCACAGTTAAAAGATCTGTTCGCTGTATATTCTCCATAGTTCACCCATGTGCTAAGCTGCTGTCAGGTTTGTTCAGATTGCTCGAGGGTGTGGCGCGTTTTAAAAGAAATTGGCTGTTGTGTAAATCAGTCAAGCATTTCAGCCGGCAACACACAAGCGCTTCGGATTCCACTGGCTGGTTGAAGACAGCCAGTGAGTCAGCTGTTTAAACAGCCAGGGGAAGTTACGGTGCCGAGCCAGAACAGAGCCTTCATGCATGTCTTCCTTGGATTTTAAGGGTCAAGCTTGGCTCGTGGCTCGTAGCTCGAAGGGAATGTGATGAGGATTTGAGTTTGATAGCTGTCTTCTGGGAGCCGTAGGCTGGTCCGTTTTTTTTTTTTTTTTTTTCTCTCCCTCCGTTGCAGTCTGTGTTTTTTTTTTTTTTGTTTGTTTTTTTTTTAAATCAGATCTGTGCAGCTACAAGAGGGCCAGTGGTGAGAGTGCACGGATGCGGTGATGGGAGAGAACCTGGGAAGATTCACATGCCAAATCATGCAGCCGTATTCCGGATCAGTGCGATGGCACACCGAGGATGACCTGCCAGCTTTAATCCTAGTCATTAATATTCATCAAGCAAAGCATCCCCTAACGTTGATTACCTCACTAATAGCCATCTAAACAAAGGGAGGGCCGATTTTGCATGTCAATACAAGAAGACGCCGTCTTTGAAATGAGATTTGTAATCTGTTGCTTCGCCAAAAACCTAGGCATAAATATTCATTATTCGATGTCAGGGAAGCCGAGAGATAAAGTCTTATTGGGGTGTTTTAAACGCTGCCCCGATGGAAATGAAGTGTTCTCATTAAAGTCAGAGACAAAAATGCCAAGTACAAGCTTTATCCAGATGTTATTAGGGGTCTTGCGTTGACGGAATAAACGAATTTATTTTCCACTATCCATCAGAGGCTTGTTTTTTTTTTTTTCTTCCCAGGCTCCTTTCCAGACTCTGTATTTCGTATTATGTGCGTCATCCCAAATCACATACCGGTATACTAAAGAGTACATTAGGGAAAAAAAAAAAAAAGTGCACTCCCAGCTGTTAGTTTGTATAGCGGAGTAGCTTTACTGTCGGAAAGATTACAGAAACAATTTGAGGATCGCGTCGTTTTGATGTGCGTGTTAACTGGTCGCCACATGCCAATTACGGAGTGCTGTTGACTCACCCGTCTGCGCTGTACTGTATGCCAGCGGGATGATCCCAGTGGGATATAGAAACGAATCTCTCGAGCGACGTAGACTTTTTAACAACTGCTGGGGCTATCATAAAAAACCGTCCCGCTCATATATTGGACATCTTTAGAGCACTTAGGACGCTTAGACTTTACTATTCAACACCCCTGTACGGTTCGGTATCTAGCGTTACCCGGAAGAGAACGGTTCCGCTCAAGGTTTCATCTTCGGGTTTCCTCTATCTCTTTGCGTCATCACCTCTAGCTTGCTCATTAAACTCTATATGTATCTGCGTCGTGACAACTCTTGCTGTTAAAAGCACTACACAGGCAACTGATTTGAATGAAATGACGCGTAACATCAAGGAGATATCTTTACGTCCATGGGTGAACTGTATGCACATTTACTCAGTGTTGCTGAGTGTAACTTTTCTAACTACAAATTTCCCTCCAGTTCCAACCTGACACGAACTGGAGCTTTAAATAAGAATACGCATCTTGCATAAACGTCTCACGAAATATTTATTTATTTATTTATTTAAGCGAAAACCGCTCCTGCCGTCCAGACATCAAAGCGACCGTTTCAGCGTCGTTATTAAGAGACCGACGGGGTTGCAGATAATGGAATGAATTGGTGTCATGTTATACAACAGTGGAAGTGGTGGCCTACTTCCTTACGTTTGGCTTTTATGATTTAGACTAACATTATGTACGTGTTTAAGTGGTAACGTAAGGACAGGTGTGAGTCAGCAATCGAAACATCATTTTATTTATTGACAAGAAGAATCACGTTTGACGCCGGAATGACTAAAATGATTTTTTTTTTTGTTGATCGTTTTTTCCAGTGTATAACAGCTCCTAAACAGAGCGACTGAACTGCACGAATGACAAAAAAAATTCTCCGAAACTGATGTATTCAACACACGAGTACACAACTTGATGCCTCTGCATCGAAGTGTTCCGACTGATCGTGTCTTGATTTATTGTGGTTTTTTTCCCAGATATCCGAGCCCACGAATCCGTTTCTCCTCCGGATGCTGAGCAGAGAAATCATCACTAGAATAACGTACAAAAGTAAGAATGTTTTCTTCCTAAGCGTCTTCAGCTTTAACATCGCTAGGAGTGCGAAAGAAACATAAAACAAAATCATGATTAAAAAAAAAAAACAAAACAAAAAAAACCATACAAATATTATTTTTTAATGAAGTCATTGTAGAATATCAGTGCTTGGCTCTCGCCCAGCATTCCCACCAGGTTGTTGTGGTGGGATTGAGCCACGATTAGGCCAAGAGGACTATTAAACGTCCACACGAAAACAGCCCAGACAAATACACATGCATAATACATGTGACAAATAACCATCAGGTTAAAAGTACAGTAGTTGCGAACATGACCGAGGAGTAGAGAGAGAGTGAGAGTAAGCCGGTTAAAGTGAGACCAGGGTCTTTGAAAAGCTGCTGTTACTCCGTGCAGATGATGCCTATGAGCTGGCGGGATTGGACCTGGAGGAACTGTATCCTGAGACGTGGCGCTTTATAACATATGAAGGCTCACTGACGGTGCCACCATGTCTTGAAACAGTCACGTGGATCCTGATGAATAAACCTGTCTACGTCTCACATATCGAGGTAAACCGTAAACTGATCACATAATGGCCAAGGCCTGTTGCGTACACCACAGACACCAGCGTGTGCGACGACGCAAGGGGCGTTCCAGGCCTGCCATCTAAAGGTTTAATAACACAACATAAGGCATTGCTCCACGCTTTACCCATAGAGAGGCTTTATGGAAATTGAAATTGAAGCTGAACGAGTGGAGAGGATTGGCAGAACTGGTCCAGGGTGCGGATAGTATTGCCGTCGGAACATCACCAGTCTTGAAAGTGACGCAAACGCGGGTGGAAGCACCTGCATAATCACTTCATGCCAGCTGAAAGTAAATAGAAAGGTGTATGGAAGGGTGATATTGGATGAAGGGATGGTTGGCCAGCTATAAAAAGCACAGACCAACAGAATCAAATTTCTGTGAACGTGTAGGCTTGTATAGTTTAGTAGAGGCAAAATTCAACTCTCCTCCACAGTATCCATTTCAATTCTCTGTTCCGCTTCTGACTATACTTTGCTGCCTCCTTGTGGACTAGCTGTTTCTGATTCCAGCAGCAGGACACCTTGCACATTTGCAGTCACGTTTACACGTTTAACACGTTCAGATGTTCTCACAAGCCTATAGCATGTCTAAAACCTTTTCCAAACCTAGCCTGCATTTGAATTTGATGTATAATAATGTATTGGCAAGACATTTCAGCTGCTGGTCTCTAAATATGCTTGTGTGTGTGTGTGTGTGTGTGTGTGTGTGTGTGTGTGTGTGTGTGTAGCTGCAGTCTCTTCGTCTCCTCAGTCAAAACGCTGCATCTCAGATCTTCCTCAGTTTAAGTGATAACTACCGGCCACAACAGAGCCTAAACCAGCGCTGCATACACACCAACATCAACGTCAACATGCACACACACCAGTGTGCTAACACACTCAGGACACACTACAGGGGTATGTGTGACACACACACGCACACAAACACACACTGCATATTAACTGTACATATTGCAACGTCATTAACGTCATTGAACTTTATCATTGCCCGTGTTTTCTTTGCAGTGAATGAGTGGCTGCTGAAATAACCCCTGCGATAAACGGCGCGTGTTTGTGTGTCTTCTGCAAAGAGACGGAGGAAAGATGACCGAAGACACGGACATATTTTACTGTGTATCATGACTAAAATAAAGGCAGTTTGGGAGGGAACGTTCCCCTGTGTGTGTCTGAATCACTTGATAAACTCCAGTGTATACAAAGGTCGCAAGATGTACTCAGGAATCGTTGAGAACTATGCTGTAGTGTGTGGCCTTTTTACAACATGCCTTATTATGATCAATGGATCTGTGGTACTGAACTAATATAGACGATTACCGTCCCTGCATCAAGGGATTCTGTACCCTGTTCCGGAAGCAGCCGTTATTTTTCACGTATACGTTAAAATACAGTGAAATTCCTTCCCTTGCTTCCCCTAGCTTGGTGGGAGCACTGGGTCAGCCATGATACAGCGTCCTTGAAGCAGATAGGGTTAAAGATAGGGCCGGATCGCCCTTTCCAGAATCCAGGCCTTAGTTTTCGCCTACGGTACACACTGGCCACTTCATGTAGGCTGAAACAAAACCCTCTACACATTCATTATTAGT